>JAJJMC010014069.1:41733-74789 GCA_023531435.1 Papaver californicum | reverse complement strand
CAGATGCTTTATGCCTTTTCGATATTTGATATTTTTAATATTGATTGAGTGGTTCTCGCTCTTTTTAATTTAGTTGCTTCCTATCTCGATCTTCTTCCACGTGTCATGCTTCTAACAATTTGCCCCCTTCTTCTCTTTTTTACAAAATCATCTAGCGGTTGATCCAAGATTTTGAAAAATGGAGAAGAACTTAACTTTTTTCAGTCTTTTTCTCGCACGTTATCCGAGTTTTCCGCTGGTATTAATTGCATTAGCACGTTACTGATTTTTCTGGCTCTGCATTTATTGTTTCTATACATATGATTGTGTCAGTTACACTTTTTTCGACAGAATCAAATCTTTACCCATTTTATGGCGGTATTAATTCTCTCCTTTAAATACCCTGCAACTTTTTACTGTTTTCTCATAGTTATTGCACTTTGTCTTCCTTAAACTTTTCAAATTCCCCCACTACTCAGGAGTTCTTTTCTTATCAGTTGATTCCTTCTTTACTTTGATCTGACTTTTGTTCACTTCTTTTCTTCATGTAAGTAATTTTTTCTTGACTTATGTTCTCTTTTCATGATTGAAATGATGGTTATAATTGATTTCTAGATAATTTCTTTTTGTGCTAAATTTCTCTCTCTTATGCTTCTTTTCCTTCAGATTTTACATCATGCCTCATAGAAAGTCTAATGCTTCTGGTGACTAAGGTGAGAGCAGAAGATCAAGTAGGTCTACTGCTTCGAGATACGCCGTCTCTCGTCGTGATTCATCTCCTGGTATTCTTACCCCTGCTGCACCCCGCACCGTACGTAATTCTACCCCTGACATTCCTAATCCTGCCCCTAAAAGTAAACGGGCGTTGTCTTCTTATAGTTTTCGATCTATGGACATCGAAGAATTTAAGAGGACACATAATCTTCAAGGATTTAAGGTTTCTTTTTTTGATGATACTTCCGACATGTTGACATATGATTCTATGAGAAATTTTCATTATAGCCATCACAGTATTGTTAATTTCTGCTGGTGCCTTAGAAGCTGGTCTTCGTCTCCCTTTGTATGACACAAAAAATCTTTTCCAATTTATAGTTCTTGCTACTCGCAATAGAGCTCCTCATACTCAACCTCGATCCATCACACAATATAATGGTAATTGGTGGCGAATTCTCGATGAATGTATTCTTCGCAGTGAGGGTCGCACCCGTCTTACCTGCTATACTCCCGATCCTTCTGAACGTGCTTACTATACACCTGAGAATTTCCAGAATACTTATGGTGATGGTATTACTATTAAAAAATTTGTAAAATGGAGTGTTAGTCCAGTTCGCAAATGCTCCCAAGGATTTCCCTTACTTCGAGAGGTTGACGACCCTAGAATTAAGATAGCTCCATATACCAAAGTCGATTTTCCTTCAAATGAAAGAATCCGTCGGGAACACGATTACAGATGGTATCGTACCCCTATTTTGATTGAAGGTCCTTGGGTATATGGTGACATCCCCCATAATGAAATTCAACATCTTCGAAACTGTTTCCCGAGTTATTGTCCATGGAGATTAAACTTTGATGATTATAGATTTGAATACAAGGTTCGAATTTTTCATTTCAAATTCCATTCTTTTAGATATATTGTATCGATCTTTAGTATCTTCTTATAATGTTTGAACCTTTTTGGTTTCAGGTCGATCCTTCTTTGGATATCGGAGTTCCTCTTCCTTCATCTGATCGCGGTGTTCAAATTGTCGAGGGTAGACAAAAGGTCGAGCCCATAGTTGAAGGTAAGGGAAAACGGAAATTAATCCTTGCAGCAGAGAAAAAGCAGAAAAAGTCCAGAACTCTTGTGCTTTCCACTGAGGTTATAGGAGGGATAACTTCAAATTTAAACAGTGGAGAAGGAAGTTCTGTTATTGCTTTACCATTGGATCAGTCCGATCCTATTGATGTTATTCCCGTTTCTTCGATCCCAGCTGAAACTGGGGTATCAGATCAGTTCGATCCTATTGTTGCACCTCCTTCTGGTACTTCAAACGATTTTTATAATATTATTTCTCCATTGCCTTTTGATTTTGTGCTTGATACTCCCGTACCTGATAATGGTACGTTAGGAGTTTTTTCTGGTTTTCCTCAAGAAGAGGGAGACGATGTTGTTATTGATGAAGATATTGTTGATGTAGTGAATGAAGTAACTCATGTTGACGAAGAAAATTCGTTGGAAAAGAATAATGCTGATGTAAATCCGACCGGTGACGTAGAAAATGTGAATGTTGGAACCAATGTCACTCTTGTTGAAGAATCGAATGATATTGATCGTTCTGAAAAAGAAACTTTTCCTCCTTCTGGTACGATCGCTCCTAACGTTTCGATCCCTACCGAAGTCGAGGGTACTACTGGAGTTTCTTCAGAACCGATCGTACCTACTGAGACTTTGGTTCGATCTTCTCCTGTTGCTGTTGCGGTCGATGCTGAAACACCAAGTGCCGATCCTGTCATTCTGCAATCTCTTTCTGACCAAATTGCCAGTGTCAGAACTGATGAAGGTCTTAATTTAATCGGTGATGAAGAAGAGGCTTACAAGTGGTTTCTTTCTCGGGGGCTTCTAAATATTTCATCCAATCCTGACATTGTTAAGTCTGATTCTTGTTTCATGTCTCGATTCCGTGATTCTCTTGGTGCGATCCCCATAGATGAAGCTCAGGATGCGTGGTCTAAGAACGATATTCTTGAGCAAACATTTCCTGTGAATCCTCCTTCTTCCTTTACTGAAGTTTTAGCTGTTGCTGAGAGTTCATCATATTCACTTCCACAACAAGCTTTGGCTCAACTCCAGTATGGTAATGATTGCTTATTTAGCGGTTATAAACTTTATAAGGCTCGAGCCACCATGTTGGGGTTACTGTTTAAGAGCGAGTCAGTAAAAATGAAGGGAAGAAATGATACACTACAACAAGCGAATGATGAGTTGAAACAGCAAAATAATCTTCTCCAACAACAACTTCAACAATTCCAACAGCTTCAACAACAACATCAGCAACAACAAGAACAACTTCAAACTATCGAAGTTCTTCAGAATCAAAATCAAGGTTTATTTTTCACTCCTCTTTACTTATTATTCTATTTTATTAATCTATATGAAGAATTTAAATTTTATCCTAGGTCCAGTGGAAAACTCGGAAACCCTATTTAGGTACGATCGTAGAATGGTACAATTGAATAATCATGCAAAGGAAATCTACAAAGAGATGAATGTGGTTAGAGAAAACTAACTCAATTGAACGATAGTTTTGATTTAGCCACTTGGAGGCGTAATAAAGCTGAGTCAAAATACCAAGAAGTTGTAAAATTGCTTACTCTGAAAGAAATAGAGTTTAAATCTGTTATTAGAGGTACTTTTTTGGTATACCTGATCTTTTGGTTTATTATACAATAAAATTTATTTAATATTTTCTTGTATTTTCAGAAATGGAGAGAAAACTTAATGAAGTTAGAGATCGAGCAACTCAAGCAGAAACTGAACTCAACACAATGAATGATACAGTGAAAAACATCACTGAAGAGTTAAGGACTTCTGAAAACAAGGTGTCTCTTGGTGCAACAAAAGTTCGGAGTTTACAAGCTCAATTGTCTGTTGAGCTTTCCAAGATTGCAGCTCGTGAACAAGAAATTGTATCATTAACTACAGAATTGAATGAAGAAAAATATCAAAAATCAAGCTTTGTTGCTCAAATAGAAAAAGATCAACAAACGATCGAAGAGCTTCAAAAAGAAGTCAACTTTGGGCGCGACTTTGTTCATTGGGTTCGGCAGGATGTTAAAGCAAAAATTACGAAATCCTTCAACACTGCTTTAGATCGTGCACAATCCGATCCTTCAGTGCTTAGTAAACGTGCTTCTGTGCTTGTAGTTCCCCCTCCACCATCGCGACCCAGTCTTCCCGATGCTTGATTATGTTCTTTATAATTTCGTCTGTTGTTTGCTTCACCATCTTGTACTCTGTCTGTTCTTGTAGGAATTTTCTTTTGTAACCTTTTGATACGTTTTTCCAAAGTTGTTCCCTGCACAAGAGAATTTGATTAAGTAATCTTTTTGGCTATCATATAACTTTCCGAGTACCATGAATTGAAGTACTTTTTACCTCAAATCATGTTGTTCGAGATCCCACACATACGAAACAAACCCGAGCCAGGGGTAAGATACAGGGTTGGTCCCGAACTGTACTCTGAAAATTGATAAACCAATAATAAGGAACTTCTTCTTTATAAGAATTTCGTTGTTAGTGAAATTCTTTAAGGATGTTTACCTTTTGTATATGATTGTGTCGTCAATCGCAACGCAATCCAGAATATGATGTTCCTGGAGTAATTTTGAGCGCTCAAAGTATTATGAAATTCCGGGATTAATGGAATTTTGATCAATGATCATTGTGTTTTCCAAGATATGATGTTCTTGGATTCAAAGTATATGATATTCCGAGATTAATGGAATTCTGATTGATAATTACAGTATTTTCCAAGATACGATGTTCCTGGAGTGATTAAATTATAAAAGTAATTACTGAATTAGTTGGCTATGTACCTGCCTTTTGTGTTAACATCGCGTTGTTATTCACGGATAGTAAAGCTTTAAGTATTGTGCATTCCATGGATGCTGTAAAACTTCTCCTTGCATATTCTGGAGATAGTACGATCCTTGTCCTGCTGACGCTTGAATTATGTATGGACCATCCCATGTTGGTGCAAATTTTCCTGCATTTTTATCTCTTTGGTATTCCGTTATTTGTCGTAGGACATATTGGCCTTGGACAAAGTTTCGTGATTTTACACGTTTATGGTATTCTCGAGCTAATCCCCTTTGATAATTTTCCATCTTCTGGAGTGCTACCTCTCTTTTTTCTTCCAAGTCATCCAATTTTTGTAACATAAAATCTGAATTAAGATTTTTCTCCCATGCTTCTGTTCTGGTTGTAGGTAAAATAACCTCTGTTGGTATTACTGCTTCCGTTCCATAAGTGAGAAGATAAGGTGATTCTCCAGTTGAAGTTTTTCTTGTGGTTCTATATGCCCATAATGTATTATGTAACTGTTCGCACCACTTTTTATAATATCCGTCCAATGTTTTCTTCAAGTTTGTTGCGATTGTTTTATTTGTGGATTCTGCTTGCCCATTGCTTTGGGGGTAGAAAGGTGTAGATTTATGCTTTTGAATATTATATGTTTCAAATAACATATCGATATTCTTTCCTTGGAATTGTCTTCCATTATCAGAAACTATTGTTGCGGGAATCCCAAACCTACAAATGATATTCTCGAATAGAAATGTAAAAACATCAGTGTCTCTGATTCGTGCTAATGCTTTCGCTTCTACCCACTTGGTGAAATAATCGGTAGCCACAATTAAATATTTTCTTTTCTTTGTTCCTTCAACTAATGGTCCAACTATATCAACTCCCCATTTTGCAAATGGCCATGGACTAAGTATTGAATTTAATTCTGTAGCTGGTGCTTTGATTTTCTTACCAAATCGTTGACACTCTTCGCACCTTCGAACCATTTTTTCCGAATCTTTTAGCATAGAAATCCAGTAATAGCCTTGCATTTTGGCTTTTAATGCTAACGATCGTCTTCCGCTGTGATTTCCTGCATCTCCATAATGTATTTCTTTAAGAATTCGCAATCCTTCTTTTTGAGATAAACATCGAAATAACGGTCCAAGGAAAGAATTTCGATAAAGGATTCCATCTCGAAGTTGGTAACTGTTTGACTTGAGTTGAATTTTCCTTGCTTCTTTAGAATCTGTTGGTAACACTTTATTTTGTAAATATTGATGTATCGGGAGCCTCCAATCTGGTTCGTTTGGTTGGTCATCTTCTTGTTGCGATGTAAGTGGGGTACTCCTTATTGCTGGGTCATCAATTTCTTCCATCGCACTATCTTCTTCTATACTGTTTAATGTTTGTGCTCTTATGGATGACTCATATATTCTCCCAATTTTTACTGCTTTAATGGTTAGATCATTTATCATAGATGAAACATATGCAAGTGCGTCGGCATGTCGATTCTTTTCTCGGGACAAATGTCGAAAAACAATATTTGGAATACGATTTGTTAAATTTTGTACAAGGTTTTTATATCTTTCCAAATCTTCATCAATCGTTTGATATTTTAGCTCAATCTGTCTAATTACCAGCTGCGAGTCACTTGTGAGTCTAACATCACTTATTCCTAGTTCAATAATGAGTTTGAGAGCATGGACCACTGCTTCATATTCTACTATGTTATTTGTATGCTCTTCGAACTCAAGACGAAATGAATGTACCACACGTTCTCCCCTTGGTGCTGTAATCACGATGCCTATTCCTGCTCCTTCTTTATTTCGTGACCCATCAACAAAAACTTCCCATCGTCGTGAACTATTTGAATCCAAAATATCCAATGGCTCTTCTTCTTCACACCCTGGCAGTCCTTGAATTTCATATTCTTCCTCAATTGGAAAATCTGCTAGAAAATCAGCTAGAATTTGAGATTTCTGCGCAGTTTGTATTTCAAAAACAATGTTGTATTGTTCCAGCTGAGCATTCCATTTTGCTATTCTTCCTACTTTTCCTGTATTCTTTAAAACTGACTCCAATGGTGCTTTTGTTAATATACGAACGTAATGAGTAAGAAAATAAGTGCGTAACTTCTGAGTAGCAAATACTACTGACAAAATTAGTTGTTCAATCCTGGTATAATTTCTTTCTGCTGAATTCAGAGTCTTGCTGATGTAGTATATTGGTTTTTCAATCTTTTCATTTGTTCGTACCATTACCCCACTGATTGCATTTTCTGTTGCCGCTATGTATAAAGTTAATATTTCTTCTGGCTTTGGTTTCTGCAATGCTGGCAACGTGGCGAGATGTAATTTTATACTTTGAAATGCTTGTTCACAACGATCGTTCCATTCAAATTTATTTTTCTTCTTAAGTACATCGAAAAAGGGCTTGCATCGTTCTGATGATCTCGCAATGAATCTACTCAATGCAGCCAAACACCCATTTAACTTCTGTACACTTTTTATACTGTTTGGTGATGGCATATCTGTTATTGCTAGTATTTTCGCCGGATCAACTTGTATTCCATCTTTTGTAACCAAATATCCCAAAAATCGCCCTGAAGTAACACCAAAAATACATTTCTCTGGATTTATTTTCATTTTATATTTTCGTAATGCACCAAAAATCTCAGCCAAGTTCTGTAAATAATCATCCGATAATTTACTTTTTACTAGCATATCATCCACATAAACTTCCAAAGTTTTTCCAATCCATGGTTTGAATATCGCGTCCACTAAACGTTGATATGTTGCTCCTGCATTCCGTAACCCAAATGGCATTCTGGTGTAACAATACAATCCCCGTGGAGTAAAGAACGATGTGTGTTCCTGATCTGCTTCTGCTAATGCTATCTGATTGTATCCAGATTGTCCATCCATAAATGATAACATCTCATGTCCTTCAACGGCATCTACTAATTGGTCGATGTTCGGGAGCGGATAACTATCTTTTGGACACGCTTTGTTTAGATTAGTAAAATCTATACAAATTCTTACTCCACGGTTATTTTTCGGGACAATCACCATATTAGAAATCCATGTGGGGTATCGTACTTCCCGAATGAATCTTGCACTTAAAAGTTTAGTTAATTCTTTTTCCACTGGTTCATGGTATTCTGGTGCGACCTTTCGTATCCGTTGGCGAAAAGGAATTGCATCAGGACGTATTTTTAATTCGTGCTGTACGATGTTGGGATCGATCCCCGGCATATCTTCCATTCTCAAAGCGAATACATCTACAAATTCACAAAGCAATTTAACTAACTGTTGTTCCAGATATGCTTTTATTAACATCCCAATTCGCACCTGTTTGGGCAATTCTGTAGTGCCAATATTTATGACTTTTGTTTCTTCTACTGGGGCGAAGACTGGTTTTGGAATCCCAATTGGAGTTGGGGTTCCCTTTAATTGCTACATCGTCCCTTTATGATGTTGGACTACCTGATTTTCTTGACTCTGACTGCTCTCTCCTTTTTCATTTACCGTTTTATTTTTTGCATGCTTTTCTAAATATTGACTTATTTCTTCCTCCTTTGCTTTAACTCTTCGTTCTTTTTTTCTTTTATGTTGTAGATGCTCCTGTTCCTCATTCATTCTTGTTTCTGTCATTATACAAAACTTAGCATCTTCTTGATCACCCTTTATCTCCATCTCTCCTTGCGGTGTTGGAAATCGCAAATATTGGTGATATGTTGATACCACTCCTTTCAATTGGTGAACCCATCGTCTTCCAATTATAGCATTATATGGTGATGGTGCATCCACAACACTAAACCTTGTCAAAATGTTGATCGGTCCAGCTGAAACTTCAAGATCAATGTCTCCCTTTGGCTTGGAAGATATTCCATTAAACCCGTAAATGATGTATCGTGATAGGATCAGCTGATCTTCTTTAAAACCCATTTTAAAAAATGTATTATAGAACATCACATTTAACGAACTGCCCCCATCCAAAAGTATTTTCTTCACATTCCAGCCTGATATCAATAATGTTAACACAAGAGGGTCATTATGCATCTCAATTTCTTGGTTTACTTCTTGTGCAGAAAATGTCAAGGGACACGCCATCCAGTCTTCCCATAGTTCTGTTTGTCTTCCTTGAACTTTAAAGACTTCATGGTTCCGAATTCTCTTGCACAGTTTTTTATTGATTGCTACATTTAAATCCGTATTATCTTTTTCCGCATATGATATCGTATTAATTATTTGCTCATTATATGGAATGTGTATTGCCTTGCTTTCATCATGTTTCTTTATTGGTTCAATTTTCTGAACAAATTCCTTTAACTCTCCAGCATCGACCATCCTTTGTACTAAGGCTATAAAATTTCTACAATTGTTTGTTGTATGCCCTTTATAGCTATGATACTCACAATAATCTTTTGAATGTTGCGTAAACTCTGGTTGATTTCCCTTTGTTATTGGCCATTGAAAATTTGGCCGATTCTTCAAAATGTTAAATAATCTGAAATATGAAATGTTAAGCTTGGTGAACGTTCTTTCTCGAAATTGCTGAGCGAAATTTTTACCATATCCTTGTCGAGGGTGCTTTAATTCTCTTGATTCGAATTTCGGAAGAAATTTCCTTTTCTGATCAGGTGATTCCTCAACTGAATTTGTTCTCCTTGTATTTCCTTGACTTTTTGGATTGATTCTCGATCCTTGCTCTTGTATGTCTTGGAGCCTCGCACATGTTTCTATTATTTTTCTTAACTGGCCTTCAGTTTTTGGGTTATTTCGGTGAATCTCAACAAAAAGCTGGCTTTTCCGATCAGCAATCCCCCATTTGTAATGGTTTATAGCTGTTATTGGGTCTAATTCACCTATTGCTTGACATATCGCATGCCATCTGGCTGTATATGATCGGATCGATTCTTCTGGCCAAGATGTCAATGAATAAAGTTTGTCCTCCCCTGAATCAACTGGTTTATTATACATGTATGCTTCAAGAAACTTCCTCACCAACTGTGCATAATTATGGATGGAATTTTTCGGTAATCTGTCGTACCACAACAATGCCGTCCCTGTTAAACTAGATGGAAAACATCTGCACATGATTGCTTCATGATCGTCCCACCGGGTCATCACTCGATTATAATACTTTAAGTGTGACGTTGGATCCTTGGTACCATCGTAACATTCGAATATTGGTATATTATATTCTCTTGGTAATGATAAACATGTTAAATGTTGTGCTAACGGAGTTCGCTTTGCTTCTTTCAATACCTCTTCTATTCTTCCCCCCTCTTTATTTTTTAATCCTTTAATTTCTTCTTTCATTTGTTCCATCGTTTCCAAGCATGTTTCCCATTGGGTTCGTAAAATCTCTTTTTCTTGTTGCCTTCTTACTCGAGATGTCGATCCTAATAGGACCATTCTTTGATCTGGATTCCGGTGTTCACTTCTCGATATTTGTCTACTTGACATTACCTCCTGATTCCGTATTTTTGCCACAGCTGGTCTTTGCTTTCTCTGAATTACATCTTTTAAAACTTGATTTTCGGTTGCAAGTAATTCTATTCGATGGTTGCTTGCTTTTTGCTCCTCTCTCATTTCATTTATTTCTTCTAATAAATCCTGTATTTGCTGCATTCTTCTTTGAGAACTCCCATGATCTGAAGAGTAATTCTGAACCACTGTATTTGGTGTTAATTCTTGATTTGGGGTATGATTTCCCTCGTTACTTTGCTGTTGTCATGGTTCTCTTCCTTCCTCCTGTCTATTCTCCCAGTCTTCATTACCATTTCGGTTCCCAGAATTAGCGTCTTGAGACATAATTTTCAGATCCTGTTGTTTTCTTAACTATTCTTCGCCTTGCTGATTGCTTTCCTTGCTTGATATCTAAAAATATCTCAGAAAATCAGTCAAATGAACTCATATACATCAAAATCATAAGAGATACTATTTATTGCTTTAACTGTGAATTCTTCCCATTACAAATCTGATTTTTTCCTAATTCATAAAATCCTTCATTTCCTATTCTTAACTATCTTTTCAAACATTTTTCATGTCAAATAAACATACTTATTTTTGAAATTAAAACATTTTTTCCTTCATCAGGTAGGATAAATCCTTTAATCGTCCCTGTTTCTAGCGCCAAATTGTTTAGGCCAAAAAATCTTTTCGACTAAACAACCAATCATATTCTCTTTAGGCCAAAAAATCTTTTCGACTAAACAACCAATCATATTCTCACATATCAATTTAAAGTTGAAATCGAGTAACACCCAAACATCTTTGTATTGATTTTATAAAATCATCTCTGTGCCAAACATAAAATCTTTTCTATACGATATATATGATTACTCAAATCTAACATCTTTGAGCTATCATTTTTACAAATTGATTAATTAAGTACAAATAATCCTTCCATAATATAGTTACTTCTCCTAGATTCATACCTAAAAATATCTTCTCTTTCTTTCTGAGGTTTTTCTTCCTATTTTTTCCCGACCCCTTCTTTGTTGTTTGGCTTCTTCTATTTATAGATTTATTTACTGGGTCTCACTTTGTGCAACGTGTCATTTTCTCCAGTTTGGTCATCGTTCTAGATCGATTCTACTTTGGGTCGATGCTCTCGTGTCATTTTATCCACTTTTGTCGTCTTTCTTGGATTGCCTTTTCCTTGGTTCGATCCATTTTATTTCGATGTGCCCATCGTTCTTGTATTTCCTTTTTTATCTGGTGCGATCACTAGGTGACAGATCACTTTTAATTGCTTCTTGGTTCGATGTCTTATATATTCGACACGTGTCTTCCTATCTTTTTAGACTTCTATCATCTCGATCATTAAAATAACTGGAGTAATTATTACCTTTACTTTCTCAATTATCAAGATAAAAAAGTAATCATTATTCTTACTTTTTCGATCTTCCATCATTTAATGCTGTTTGTTTTATTCGATGTACTTCAACTTTCTCGATCATATGTGTCGTTCATGCAATCCATTGCTCAGATGCTTTATGCCTTTTCGATATTTGATATTTTTAATATTGATTGAGTGGTTCTCGCTCTTTTTAATTTAGTTGCTTCCTATCTCGATCTTCTTCCACGTGTCATGCTTCTAACACATACTAATAACCTAACCTTCTCAAATTCTTATAATGCCCAATACAGCTAGAAGGATCGATCAATTGATCATGTGAAAATCAACTTTGATACTTATACTGCTGACTAATTGTCTTAGTATATTCGTATATGACTCTGTTTTAACAACCATGAAATACACCTAGCCTTGTACTTTTGCTAGTTGGAAAAAAAGTAACAAATAAAGTCAACTCGATTCAATTAGTCAACGCCAAGAAAATATCAAGTATATTTGGAGTAGATAGATTTGGATGGTAGACAAAAACAAATTTATAGATTTTTCGTATTCCTTGATATGCACGTATAAATGCAGGAGTGGGGGTGATAACATTTATTAATACACTCTCGGATCTTGTCTTTTGAAAATTAACAGCTATTTTTGTCCAAAAGAACATACAATATGTCACCCCCTTATTGGTTTTTGGGAATAATACATAAAGTCTCTATAGTTCCATAAAGACTCCGCCGGAATATGCAACCAGACAAATTTATCGATTTGTCCATTTAATATATCTATAAAAATTTTAAAATGAATTTAGTATGTGCATAAGATTTAGCCTAGTATGTTCTAATAATTATATCTTTTATTTATATTGGTGGTATTTTTAATGCACTTATTTAATTCTAACAACTACTTGTTTAGAAAAAAGAAAAAAAAATAGATTGGGATAAACTGTGAATATCACAGTTATTTACTTGAGTGTATCGGTAACCTGTCTTCCCTTATAATAAAGGTTCAAAAATACTAAATCCACGGTAGGTTGGGTTTCGCAAATTGTACCACAAGACACGGCCCACATTAAGCCGCCACTAGAGAACCCACCTACTGTTAATCTGGGATAGGGGTGGAGGAGGGAGGTCCCAGAGGTTGTGTCTTGCGGTACAACCTGCGGGACATCCCACGGTGCATGTAGTAAAAAAGGTTCTAAAAAAAAACAGTTACTAAGTATTAAAGGGCAGCGGTGGAGCGAGAAACTAAACTAAGAGGAAGTAAAGTTTTACTAAAAGTAGCAAGAAAATAAGGTTAGGCTTCGAAGCTTAAATTATTTGAAAATTTAGACTTAGAAGTCCAATAGACAGAGGTCATAAATACACCCCATTGCTTCATGTTGGATCCACCTCTATCGTCGGGGTTTACATGGCACGAGGGAATGAAGAATGTTGAACTTTAACTCCTGCAACAAAACGGTGAAATCAGAATACGCAGCGGTACTATCTTCGAAGGGCCAGTTAGGAGAGTAAGACATTTGAAACTTACAACTCCAATGCTACGGTCAGAGACAAAACTCATTCAATTGATTTTACAATCATTCTCAAAGGACTGCTCATGGCTTAAAAGAACTACAGTGAGCATACACTATAGTAGTAAAATTTGTTGAATTGCAGTAGTTAGTTAAACCATGGATTACAAGAACTACATATTTGTAGTGCTGATAAGCCATGGCTTATCTCGTGGAATCAATTTCCACCCAGTTTTTCTTTTTCTTTTTTGACCTTTTACATTTTAAGCCGCACGTGTCCGATCAAATCCAATCCAGCCGCACAATTCAATTTTGAGTTCTGAAACTATGCACTTTTAGAGCAACTGCAGCGGGCGACTATACCAAAGAGTAAATATTAAATTTACTCTTTGGTCGCCCAATATCAAGCGCAACAGACGAGTAAATTTGGTTTTTCCACGACTAAAGCTACAGTACCAGAATATATTTACTCGCGACTAAAAGTATAGTCGCACGCTGTCATACAAAAGCGTTTACGCTAAACGCTACGCTGAGGAAGCGTTATTAAACACGGACGCTTAACCAGAAATGCGTTTGATGAGACGCTTTAGAAGGAAAGCGCAAGATGTAACGCTCCCGTATGACAACGTCTGTATGCCCAAACGCAACCCAAATGAGCATCTCATAGGACGTCCATATGGAATTGCTTTAGTAAGAAAACGCTTCTTTGGGTTCACGTTTCACTTGGGCGCTCACCTGGAAATGAGCCAGGTTTCGGACGCTGCCCGCCTAGTAACTGGACGCTGGTTCCTGTGGACGTCCAGGTTGGGTTTGCATGATTACTTAATTGATTGGTTTTCGAATTGGGTTTGCATGATTATCAAGTAAATCAATTTCATATTTTTAGTTTTTCGAATTGGGATATTTTTTGTGATCTTCTTTCTTTTCCTAATTCATATCTACATCTGTTGTTTGTTGGGTTTTCTTGGAGCAGTTAAAATTGGATAAATTTTGCCTTAATTTTTGCTAAACACTTTTCAATTTGCCTAGCTTGTTGCTGTAATTCTGGCAAAGTTAAACTTGTCACAGGCTCATGAACTTGATCAATTTTTGAGATACGATTTACCATTTTCTTGTAAAGTGTATGTATGGACTGATTTATGTATGAATTCAAACTAATTTTGTGTGTTGTGTGATATTTATGGATTTCAACCTCGTCCTCCTGTATGTTTTGTAAAGTCTGTTTAATCTTTGTAGTTAAAAAAACTTCAATTAATCAATGGGAGATAATGAATACTAATTAGTGTTATGTAGACATAATTGGTTTTGGTTTTGATTGGTTTGAGCGGAGTGATATCTGTTGTTATGTGAATGTGGACTTATCTGCATAGAATTGATCTGATGCGAAATTGCGATTATGATGATGGATGAGCTAAAAACAGACGCTCAACCCACTTCACACGGACGCTCTCCATCTACTCCGGACGCTCAAGCTCAACCTCACGGACGCTCTCCATCTTACTCCGGACGCTCAAGCCCAACCTCACTCTACACAACAGACGCTCAAGCCCTGGTGAGCGTATCTGGTGCATACGCTCTCCTTCGTTCACACGCTCTCTCTGGTGCAACGTTTAGTATGCGCTCTCCAATGTGGGCGTCCGTTAAACGCTTATGTGGGTGGACGTTTTGTGGCTAGACGCTTATGTGAGTAGACGTTTTCTGGGTAGACGTTGAGTAGGAAGAGCGTTTAGTGATAAACGTCCACACATTACAATGCTTAATTTGTAGACGCTCACCCAATACAACGCTTGTTTAACAGACGCTTATTGGTGTAAACGTTCAATATACGTCCACCCACAGAAGCGTACCAAAATACAAACGCTCTTGTATAGTTGCGTCTGATTCCAGAATATGAAACGCTCCCGTGAAGGGCCGTCCAACATGGTACGTCTTCCTATAGGAACGTCCGTGTCCAGTAACGTGCTCCTACAACAGCGTTTTGTAACATACGCTTTTCCTACTCAACGTGCGATCAAATTTAATTTATAACACGTTGTGGAAAACATGAAAAAAAATCAAATTTTTTTATTCTTTACTCTTTGGTATACTCGCCTTATTGTAATTGCCCTTAGGTTGTTCCTGGAACTCTTAAAACATTGATCTTGTACACGAACTAGGCACTTTTAAAATGTGGAGAAAAGATCAAGAGCTGGTGCGCCAGCACCTGAAAATGGAGTTCCAACCCGCAGTATAATGTAGTAGTACGTGAAAACAAAAACCCATCACCGATGATTTTAAGCACCATCTTGGCCTGCGATCTGCACACTGGCCTTGCATGCTATGCATCCAATGTGCAGCTTCGTATATCGATTAAAGAAAAAGAAGAATTAAAATGAGGGCGGCATGTAGAGCTTGGGGTGTGCAATTTTGCATACTCTGAACCAAATCTAGAGTTTTTAATAAATGCTTATCGCCAATATCTATCATTCTCACTCCATCGTTGTTTAAAACACTGTTGTAGTGAGAAATATATGAATACACGTGTAAACATTTTAAGTGAGGGGATTATGATATTAAGATGAAGGCGAAGCACTAAAGAGGACTTCTAGTCTTATGCAGTAAATGAAATATCTACCACATCAACATGAAATTAGGAAGCGTGGAAAGTAAAAGAGAAGACCAACGATCAAGTTTGAAAGGGGAGAAGGAGCATTAAATGAGCTTGCAAAACACGTGTGATGTGATTAGAAGCATTTAATGCACCTGATAAGAATCGACGTACACTCTTCGGGTCGTGACTAACGAAAGAAGAAGAGGTCACTATCGCCTCGGGTCGAATCCATAGTAAGTTAAGACGAAGATCAGCATATTGAGAGAACCAGAGAAGGGTCGGGGCATGACATCAAGAGATTCGGGCCATACTCCCGAGAAAACTACCACAATTCAGATACAAGCGTCCAACATTAAAATTTGGTTGTGTAATTTCCTTTTACCTATAAATACTAAGCTCATCCAAGAGAGAAGGCACGTTAGGTTATTTGAAGAGAAAGTTGTATAAAGTTTGAGAAAGTAATTGGGAGTGTATGTGGTGAGATTGAGTCTGTCTTTTGTAAGTTCGATCTCTTTCAAATAATATCAATCTTCTCCCCCCCGTGGACGTAGGTAATCATACTGAACCACGTATATCTTTTGTGTGATAGCTACTATTATGTTCTTAGTCTTAATTATTTATCTTTTACTTGAGAATGAATGGTTTGATATAGGTAATTGGATTCTACGCAACTACATTTTGGCGCTAGAAATAGGGATTGTTTAACATCTTGTTGAGTACTTTTATGGTAAAATACCTCATAAAACGGCGAGATCTATAAGCTCCAAAGTGTCACTGATCTTTGTAGAAGCTAAGAGATCTATAAGCTCCAAAGTGTCACTAATCTTAAAGATTTTTTAAGCTCCAAAGAATCACTGACCTTTGTAGAAGCTAAAAGATCCATACAAGAGTTGCTGATGTTTCAAGAGCAGCAAAAGTTATAGATCTACGAGCTCCAAGGTATCAATGATACTTTGTTAGAAGCTAACGTAGATTTGAGTTATTTAAGGTTTAATAACACAATGGATTTGAAAAATATTTAGGTTTTCCCCATTCTCAGGATTATAAACACAAGAAAAATTTTCATAAATGGTAAAAGGGGTTGCTGCAAGCTAATTTCTTTTTTTCCAAAACCTAAAAGATCTTAGAAAACAAGGTTTCTCTGCATCTTGTTTAAAATGTCACCCAAGGAAATTTTTCAGTCACCGGAGCCGAAAAATTGGTCAGACTCCCCTCACCCGTTAACAGAAAAAGTTAACTTACACTAGAAATTAACTGAGAAAAACCTAGTATTTTTGGCTGTGACGCTCTTTTCTAAAAAAAACACATGGACCACAACAAATCTTTTTCTGAGGGGAGGAATTCTGACATAAAACAGATAACCACCTCTGAACACTGACGTTTTTTGTTATAAACTGTCGGATTTGGGGATTAGTACATGACAAAAGAAACTTTAAAAATATGTTATATTTCCCTTAACATGTTATATTGAGTCTGTGTGTTTCTCTTCCGGACGTAGGTCAATATCGGGAACAAGCAAGATTTAATGGCCAGTTCATTAGCACCAACGAGACATCTACGCGGTCGAATGGCAGCAGGAGCAAGTCTGTAGGAGGGACTCACGACATTCTGGCAAGAAAGCAACCCCAATCCAAGACAGGTCTTAGCAAGAAGAACCCGATCTGAGATGCCACAAGTGGAATAGAAGATCCGCCGATCCAACTAGCTAATGTGCATATTCGTGAAACTGCAAGAGGTGGAGAGTATCCCCCCGATGGATTTTTCGATTAGGACAGTGAGGAAGAACAGGCACAAATAAGGGCTCATGAAGAACAACACAGGGTGATGGCTGAGCCGGCACGAAGAAAATCGGCCGAGACAGGAGCAGAAAGGCAGCGTCAGATCATGCTAAGGAAAAGACATCTGGCGGAGGGAGGCATCATTCCGAGGAGGGACAATTTATCCAGTCACGAAAGTACAGATGCGACTCTGGCAAGGATCTTGGCAAACCAACAAAAGCAGAAAAAACTGGTTAAGGCAATAGAGAGAAGGAACTTACTGCTAGAACAAGCGAACAACTTGCTAAGAGAAAGAGGGATGAAACATAAAATCTTACCAAGGGTGTACCCAATAGAGAGATCTAGTGATAATACGCACTCGGCAGCTGAAGGCACGACTTGAACACCACCCAACATAAGTAGAACAAGAAAGCCCGCTTCTCCCAGGCACCCAGGTCCAGTATCCGAGTTGCAACCACGAAGATATTATAGGGACAGAGAAGACTGTACTTCTGAGGAAGAACCCAGGAGAAGCGAAGGCGCACATAGACCATGCCGGAGAAGGTAAAAAATCTGGAGGCAATGATCAAGAAGATGGTGGGCAACAGAGATGATTACAAGCTGATAGAAGTAATGACGGAAGCTGAGAAGACCAAATTCACAAGGATATTAGAGAGAACTGAGTTTCCTCCAAAGTGCACTCTCCCAACTTCTGTGACAAGATTCGATGGAACAGGCGATGCGGTGGAGCATATCAAGATGTAGGACATGTCACTTTTACAATTGAAACATAATGATACGGTGATGTGCAAATTCTTCCCAGCAAGCTTGGATAGAGAGGCAAAGACTTGGTTTTACTCACTCTCCCAGGGATCAATCTGGACCTATGAGGAGCTGACTGGAATCTTCTTGGAGACTTACATGCACAACAACATACCCAGACCTCGGGTGAAAAAATTGTTTACCCTAGTCAAAGGACACAAAGAATTGCTTCGATCACTTACAAACAAGTGGAGAAAGCTACAGCAAAATTGGAAAAGTACCACTGGACCAGCAGATTCTGGGGTTTGAGAATGCTCTAGGAAAGAAGGACCCAACCTACGTAGCTATCTACAATAAAAAGCCTCACTCTAAAGGATATCAGGAAGCTGCAGGAGCATTGCATTGCTCTCGAAGAAATACAAAGAGGGGTGCAGGAAATCCATGTCCATGAAACCACGAAGGTGGTAGAATCGTCTCGGGATATACATGTCATTCTCCATACAGAGTCTAGAGGAGTTGAGAAAAGATGAGTGCGACCTCGAAAATATGGGTCCCAAAAGGGAAAGGCCTAGATTCAAAGAGAAAGTATACGTGCCATTGAATACTCCCCTGGAAGAAATTTTAAAGGAAGTAGAGAAGCGAGGAGACATCAATTATCCACCGAACCGAGTAGCGCAGTTTAAGAAAAGTAAAGACCACCCTGACTACTGTGTTTACCACCAGTATAAATGACATTCAACTAACAATTGTTGAGATGTGAAGGAGATTGTGCATCACTTGATTCAAGATGGATTTTTGCAGAAGTATGTGAGAACCCAACCTGCACCAACAGAAGTGTCGGTACACCAAGTAAGGATTAAAAGAGACGCTAGAGTCCTCCAATGCAGCATGATTTCCCACTCAGCAACCCAAGGTCTTCAGCTAGGAAGTGGAATTATGTCTCGAGTTCACAAGAGAGACCACTCGGGAAAGGAAATCTACAGTGTAGCCAAGACTCTTCCGATGGAGTCATGGATGATGCAGCCAATATCCTTCTCTGCAAAAGATGTTCCTTTGAATAGGGAAGCTCATGCAGACCCGTTGGTAATTACACTGATGATTGAGAAATGGGGAGTAAAAAAGATATTGGCGGACAACGGAAGTTTTGTGGAAGTTCTGTTCTATGACACTTTCAAAATATTGGGGCCTATCAGATGACATCCTCATCCTTTCCACTTCTAGCATCTAAGGATTTAACGGGTCGGTTACCAAACCCAAAGGCAAGGTTACTTTAAGATTATCAGTAGGAGAATATCTGGACACCTTTACTACTTACTATGTAGTGGACGTCGTTTCACCCTATGTTCGGGAGACCATGGATTACAGGGATTAAAGGGGTAGCATCAGCATATCACCAGCGGCGATCCCGGTGGGAGTAGTAGAAGTGGAGGGAGATCCACAAGTTGTAAAGTTCTATATCCAAGCAGACATCCAGCAAAACGAGGACAAGCAAACCAGGAACAAAAGAGAAAAAAATGCACCCAAGGAGAGAAGCACTCACAAGAGATAGAGGAGATGTTGACATTAGCCCAGGAGATTGGAAAAGAAAGCAAGTGTGATGTAGATAATCAAGATATAGCATATTTGGAGGCTAAAGACCCGAATGTCGTAATTTAGCTTAGCAGAGGTCCATTTTGATGGGAAACGGGCCAAATAACAGAACAAGGAAATCTATGATTGCCTTGGTCTTCAGAATTTATCCAAATTCCATCGTTTAGGATTTCAAACAGGCGATTTTACTATTTTATGAAAGTTTTTGTTTTGTTAATAACTTCTTCGCTAAGAGTCCGTTTGGGTCGTAGTTTGTGGCATAAAGTTTCTCTTTTAATGTACTTTAATATTTAGGAAAACCTCAAATTTTCCAAAAATAACAAATTTTGAGTTTGAGTCGGTTTAGGGTTTTTTTCATCATTTCTTGGCTACCAAGTTAGGGTTTTCCCCCAAGTCTATATAAGAGTCTTCAGTATTTTGTTTTAAACAGTTGAATTCGATTAATAAATTTTATTTATTA
The DNA here is from genome assembly GCA_023531435.1 of Papaver californicum. Taxonomy (NCBI): domain Eukaryota; kingdom Viridiplantae; phylum Streptophyta; class Magnoliopsida; order Ranunculales; family Papaveraceae; genus Papaver; species Papaver californicum. The sequence goes on along the minus strand of JAJJMC010014069.1, from coordinate 54,734 downwards.
AACTTTGCTCAAGTTTAATCGATTTTTATCTTTAGTTGGGAAACCGAAGTCTAGATATTAATCATCGTTCATAGTCGGTGTTCCTAGCATTACTCGAAGCCTGAACAAAACCTCTATTTTCTTTCGGTTCGCTATTATCCGTTGCATCAAAGAGTCGGGATGCATAGCAATTACAGTCTGTAACCCCTATCGAGGAACCCAAACAGCATTTCACAGCTCTGGAACCAACCCAGGATCTTAACATCGGATCGGAGAAAGATCCGAAAATAGTAAAGATAGGATTGTTGTTAGGTTTGGAGCAAATCACAAACCTGGAAGCTTTGTTGTAGGAATACATAGATGTGTTCGCATGGAGCATGAAGGAAATGAAGGGAATTAAGCCAAAAATTTGTTGTCATCACTTGAGAATAGATCCAAAGTTTAAACTCATTCGACAAAAGATGCGGAGAATCACGCTAGAGCTACATGCCTCAGTAGAAGCCGAGTCAAAGAGGATGTAAATAACTGGAGTCATCCGAAATGCGGAATATCCGGTATGGATCTCAAACATGGTAATTGTACTAAAGAAGAATGGTGGGGTATGAATCTGCATAGATTTCAGTGATCTTAACAAAGCTTGTCCGAAGGACAGCTTCCCACTCCCGAGTATAGGCCAACTGTTCGATGCGATTAATGGTCACGGGGCTTTGACTCCCATGTACGGTTACTCTAGGTACAACCAAATTCCATTGGCCACCGAAGATCAGGAGCACACCGCATTTTTCACACTTAGAGGGCTCTGCTATTATACAAAGATGTCGTTTGGATTGAAAAATGCGGGGGAAACGTACCAGAGGCTGGTGGAAGATATGTTTGAAAGTTGGGTTCACAAGACCATTGAGGTATATGTAGATGACATGTTAGTCAAGAGCACAACATCGGTAGATCACGTTTCAGACCTAAAGGGAATCTTTAAGCAAATGAGAAAGTACAAAATGAAAGTTAATCCGGTGAAGTGTACGTTCTGGGTAACGTCTGGAAATTTCATAGGCTATATAATCACTAAGAGCGGCATTGAGGCAGATCCCGACAAGGTTCATGTCGTTCGAGATATGTCATCACCCACTCAAGGTACTTGGTACGATCCAATTGACCGCGTTGACCAGCTAACAATACTATATCATAAGCCTGAAGAGCATACTGCTTCTTGAGATAGGCACAAAATTGTTAATCGGACACCTCAGCGGTTCTAGATTTCTTCTCAGGACTTCTACAGTCAGAAAAAAGGGTTTCACAATCAGAAAAATCATGATCAACAATACGTATAAGATGATCATGGAAAGCATGGCAAAATCTATCACGAGCATCATTAGAAAGATCAATGGATGAAAATAAAGAATCAAGAACATGAAAACTCTCATCAAAGAAGGATACATACTTTTTATTCGAGGATGAGCGAGGAGGAGTGAAAGATGATTTATCTGCCATTTGATTTTTGCTGATGATCTTGACCTTGGTGATGATTTTTGATAATGAGTACCGCCGAGATGATAAGTAGGGGAACAACTTCAACAATAACTGTGGTGATCTAGCAAATAGTGAAGCAAAAGAGTCAGGAAGGAATGTCAGGGGAGCTTTAATGGCGGAGAAGGGAAGAGATTGAAATTGCAGAGAATGTCGAAGAAGAAGTAAATGAGAGAATTTAGTTTATTCTCTTTATTAGCTCTGGGGCATGACATCAAGAGATCCGGACCATACTCCCGAGAAAACTACCGCAATTCAGATACAAGCGTCCAACATTGAAGTTTGGTTGTGTAATACCTTTTGCCTATAAATACTAAGCTCAGCCAAGAGAGAAGGCACGTTAGGTTATTTGAAGAGAAAGTTATATCATGTTTGAGAGAGTAATTGGGAGTGTATGTGGTGAGATTGAGTATGTCCCTTTTGTAAGTTCAATCTCATTCAAATAATATCAATCTTTACCCCCGTAGACGTAGGTAATCATACTAAACCGCGTATATCTTTTATGTGATAGCTATTATTATGTTCTTAATCTTAATTATTTATCTATTTAAGAATAAATGGTTTGATATAGATAATTGGATTTTATATAACTACTTGAAAATGAATGGTTTGATATAGATAATTGGATTTTACATAATTATAATTGCAACTCCATTATTTTACTATTCAATTCAATCATCTAACTCCAAATGGAACCTACAACTTCCAAAATTATAAAGATTCACATCGGTGGTGTCATTTGTAAGATGGGAAAAGTTTATTGATAACATGTAACATTCTGTGAATCTTTGCAATTTTCGCTCTTGCTTTACTCTTATGAATCAATTTTATTTACCGTTTCAAAGTTATTGTTTACATTGGGCTTATTACATTCTCCAAACATGACCTAGCTGAAACTGTCCAGGAATTATCCCCACTTGGATCGGTGAAGCATGAAGGCCAACATTCATTCGGACAAAACAAGGAAAATAATTTCTCATTTTCAAATCCATTAAATTAGAGAAAGTCAAATGGCATGTGACCGTGGTTTTGCATTTCTCAATGGCCACGACCAAATATGTACACCGAGATACATACAGGGACAGGGCTAGGTCTGTTTACTGTCAGGTGACAAGTCTAGCCCAATGCCATGTACCAATGATTTATGCCTAAGTTTTTGCAAAATCCTCATGTAAAAGGTAGAATGAGAAGTTAGAAGAATCATACACAGTCCCCACCTCTTACAAAACAAAACAACACTACTACAGAAAACTAAAAAAACTAGAAAATTTCTAGTTCAATCTTTCTTAATTAAAATTCCACTTAACACTCTACTTATAACTATAATAATTTCTAGTAGGAACTATAAGAGAGACAAGGAATTAAAGAGATTATAGAATGAGAATTCTAATTAATACAAAATTTGACCATCAAAAACTGATTCCAAATGAATCCTTAAGAGACTCTCTTAATGAAGGCAACATATTAATTACCTGTGGCAAACACATCTATAGTGATAAGCACTATTAACAGGGTCATTTGCATCGACTGGAATTTGTTCAGCTCTGCACCTAAATTTACAACCTCTACATTCATTGTAAGTACATGTTGGAGCTGTTGAACCTATCATCAATCTTCTTGAGTTTCTCTTCTTATTCCATCCCTCTCTCACACCCTGAAAACAAAACATAACATAATATAGGTTTTTAGGTTTCGCATCGACGATGAAATTACAATGAACAAACTCTCTGGCAGTCTAACATGTTTTATGGCATGCACAACAACTTTTAAGCAGCGAATTCAAGTACGAGAGTCAGTCTCCTGGCCAAATCAGTTCATCCAGTTGGTTATGCACCGCAATTGTTATCCGCACTTAATTACAGAAAATTGATACTTGAGTTTTATAGTTTAGTTCTTACCTTTAAGTTTAGTTCTGTAAGAGAAGGAGAAGAATGAGAATCTGCTGCAATTTTCATCATGGGTTCAACTTGATGAGTCGTCACTGCAAGACCTGTAAAATAACAAAAACATGCCAATTCACATTACAAAAATACAATAAAAAAAACCTCAATTTCTATCCATTAAAAGGAAACCATGTATAAATAATACTACATAATTGGAGATTCTTGGGATTGGACATGGCACATATACAAATGTAAAGAACCATGTACTACTACTCTATAAAGAGGGTAGATGACCTTGAATGGAGACTGCTGTAAGGATGATGGAGAAGAGAAAGGAATGGAAGATGTTGTTTGTAAAGGGTTTAGCAGTAGCCATCACTGCACTGAATTTGGAGAAAATGAGTGGAAAGAAAGAATGAGTGGTCAATCTTTTCAAAGTAGAGATATTAGTAGATGACAATACTAGTAGAAGAAGATAAGTAAGAGAGAGGATGTGAAAAACTTAGCAAATGTTAAATGTACTATTAACTGGATTTTCAATGGAAAAAATGATTTAACCCACAGATAAATTTGGTCGTCGATGGTAAATCCAGGTTTCATTTGGGACATGACTTTCACAGTTAACTTAAAATTACGCCCCAAAGAAAAATACTCACGGGACAATATTTTGATGCAACAAGAACAAAAAGAAAAAGTGAGAGCTAAAAGATAGGGTCCTTCTCATATGCACGGATTGAACACACAAAAGTAAGGTCCCCCCGGGTACCTAATACACAATCATCCCCAATACATATTCTCTTCCAGCTAAGATTCACCCATGCATTGCAAAATTTTAGTAACAACTTTGTTGTTTTATCTCAAACTTACAAATTTTGAAAATGTTACTATAAAATTCGGGCAATTTTAATTACACATACATGAAAATAATGCTATAAGATTCATCAAGGTTAGTCTTTCGACTTCTTTCGTGTGGTAAGTACACTAGTACCGGTGAAAGTATGTTTTTTCACAAGGTTATCCGTACATCATGATTCGATAACTCGCATGAAAAGGAAGATTGTCAGCAAAAGATGCTATATGTGCAAGGTAGATGAAGTTCAAAATCAATCAACTATCTCCTGCTCTTATGACCGGAGGGAGGCACTACTGATTTAGCATGATTTTCTGGAAAGTTCACGATGAAATGGGTGTTGAATGCTGAAGTAATAGAGGTGTGAAGGAGTCTATTATGAACAAGAAAAAGAAATAGAAAAAAAGAAATCACTCTTAACATCGAAGCCCAACATACTGTATTGGGATTACTGAGTTATAGAGGGATCCGTTAACCTATGGGAATATATATATGAACGACTTTTTGGGACCATTAAGTGATTAGCCCATCTATTATATGTTGATAAGGGTTGTCCTAATGATAGTGAATGACTAAATTACCCTTTATTTATTTAAATTAAATTATTATTTATATAAAAAAATATTTTTATTTTTATTTATTTTTTTATTTTTTAAAATTGGGCTAGTTTTTGTTTTAATATTTTCTAGCTGAACTACAATTTGTTCGACTAGGTCAAAAAAAATTCCTAATCGATCCTCAATTTGTTCGGCTAAGTCGACATTTTATTCCTAGTCGAGCCCAGGTTCGTTTTAGTTTATTTATTTTTCCTAGTCGAACTTCAATATGAAGATCATTCGACTGAGTTTTTTCCTAACCGAATTTCTATCCATTCGGCTGACATGTGAACAACATATTAAGGTTCGTCTGGATTTTTTTCCTAGTCGAACTTTAATATGTTTGTTGCATATAAAGAACAGATTGAAGGTCGACTAGAAAATTAAAAAACCTAGCCGAATCAAAAAAACAACAAAATAATAATAATAAGAAAAAGAAAAATAATTTAAAAATAAAAAATAAAATAATAAACAAATGGTATTTTGGCTATTAACTAAAATATATGGATAAGGGGGGACCAAGAATTACTTCATAATGACCTTATCAAAGGAGGGGGAATGGTCCCAAAAAAATCGTTCATCTATATGTTTCTTCGGTTGTTTGGCTGCAAGAATCTAGCTGAACCGAAAAACGGATCTCTTGACTAAAATTTATGATTTAATTCTCCACCTTCAAATGCAAGTAGATGGATGGTGAAGATCAAAATAAAATTTTAGTAAATAAGCGAGTTATTATCCTCTTATAGTGAAAAAATTAAGTAAAAAACTTGAAGCATGTGGATCCATTTTTTTTAAAATATCCCTTAAATATATTGTAGTGTCCAGATGATTTGAATCACAGGATTTTTAGATAAACGGTCAATGCTTCTAGCTAATAAAGATACAAAATTGGTAAAAAATTTCAAGTGTGGTTTGCATAGAGTTGCCAAAAACACTAGGATACTGGAGTATCATGCCTGCACAAAATGCGAAAGAAAACTAGTGGAAATCCATTAAATGCTGGAGTTAAATTGAACTTGTTGACCCGAGTTGAATACCAATCCAGGTGATCTACTGATGAGAATTATTTTGTTTTTTGTGGATTTAGTAATTCGTTTTGATAATCCTTTGTTGCAGTTATAAAATGTGTAAACATAATTTCTTACGCATAATATATTGTGTATGATGAAATTTTTTTATCTAAGAATTATCAGCATTTCCATACTTATTTTCTTTTTTCTTGTTTCTTTTTACAGGGCTTAAAAAGAAATCCTTAGCCCCCTCTCACTTCCGTTCCTAGAATCCTAAGTGCCTTCAAAATTCACATCAGTAGAATAGGCCATAACTGGCATGATGAGATGATCCGTCAAATCATTGTAGATACTTGACCTTCTTTTAAAAACTAGGAAATTTTTAAAAAAGAAAATGATATTTCAATCTTTACTTTTCCTTGTGAAAGAAAAACGAGACCTAAATACTGGTTCCGTCGTATAAAATTAATCTTTTTCCTCCTTTTTTTTTCTTTATATTTTTTATTTTTATATATTATTTTTCCAAATAAATCTTACTAATAACTAGCGTAATAAAAAAAATTAAAAATTTTTGGTAGTCATGTTTATACATGTTGCCTAGATCTTTTAAAAATATTTTCAACTATATAATATTTATAACTAGCTACCTTTTAATCCGTGAGATATGTTAATTTAAAATTTTTAACACAAAAAGATAGATAAAAAAAAAATACTAATTAGATTAGTTTTTATGGGACATAGGGAATATAAAAGAAGAACATAAAATTGAAGTGAACACAGCCCCATTTAAACAAGGACACAACAAATTACATAAGAAAATAAACGAACACAACCAAATAAATTAGATAAGAATTTTTTTTCGGAAAAAAGCTTCCTTAATCAACTAGCTAGCTTTGGTTTGTAACTCTTTCTATCCACCATGCACGCAACAGGCACAAACAAATCCTTCCGTCTTATCAACGAACCAAGCAACAGGCACAGACTTCGCCATTGGACTCACCATTCATGGGCGCAATGACCGTAGTCGACATTTGTAAGCCGAGCATCAGCTAACTTTTTAAGTAACTTTTTATTAGTTATGATTTGAGCTAAGTATTTACAGTGGACCTTACAGTCTTCGTTACTGTAGCATTTCGATACGATCACAGGAACCTGGTTTTGAAGCTCAGTGTCCAAGTCTATAATATCTCCCCAACGATCACGCTTTTCGCGTTTGCATGTAAAATCAACTTCTGCAATTTTTTTACCAATAAAAGAAGTTAGTTTTCAGAGCATAGAAAAATAAGAATCAACCAGTTAATATAGCAACCGATTAATTTTAGAGCATATGATATATTCCTCTGTTCCAACAAAAATAATATTATTTGTTTTACTGCGACGGAGGTAAAACTACATATAAATACTCCCTTCGTTTCAGGAAAATAGTTATTTTTCCTATTTACATAATTGTTAAGGCAAGATGAGAGAGAATAACTTTTATAATTTATTTCTATATTTACCCTAATAAAAAGTTTAATACTACATATATTTTTATAATGAGAATAATAACATTTCTTAAAATAACAATGGTAGTTTTGAAAGTTTGTTATATTGAAAAATGAAAGTAACTCTTTTGTTGGAACAAAAATTTAAAGAGAAAGTAACTCTTTTCCTGAAACGGAGGGAGTATATGATTACTTACTCGCTGAACACGTGAGAGTTATTACAGCAAAGAGGACGCCAATAAGAATAATTGTGAAGCTGCTGCGAGCTATAACCGCTAGCTTTGTCTTCTAAATTACTACCTTCCTCCGTCTTAGAAAAAATAATATTTTTATTTTTATTTAAAATAAATTATAAAAAAAAATCATTTTTTTTTCTGAGACGGTGAAAGTATTTGTTTAATTATTCTAGCTATATGCTCCTTCCGTTTTTGGAAAAGTGTTACTATCACTTTTTTATTTTAACCTAAAAATAGACTAATTTAAAAAACTGATAGTAACTATTTTCCTAAAACGGAGGTAGTATATCTTAGCAAGGGAACCTTCGTTGCGTCGAGGCATATCATATGTAGATCTACCATTGACTGATCAATGTATATAATAATTTAATAGAAGATCCGGACAGATCTGTCATTAGAACATTTACAACATTGTAATAGCTTGTTCATTAGTCATTACTACTTCCCTCGTGATTAACGTGTTTACTGGTGATAGAAGATGTAGAATAGGTAGTGTGACCATATATATACGTGTAGCCGGGCAAATAAATTTTGGAAGAACCAGTAATAACCGTTTGAAAGTCCTTATAATATTTTCTCATTAACTGCAATAAGCATGTGAAATCTATGAGTGAAAAGAAGTCGTAGGGTCTGACTAATGAGTTATAAAGCAAATGAAACTTTGGATCTCAATCCAAAATACTTTGGGCGCCACACAAAAATAGGCGCCAAAATTGCCGCCAATCTTTTTGCCTCAATTTTGTTCATGCCACACGAGAAAATTATAAGTTTTAAACACTACTATTTCTAATCGATGGATCCCAGAAAGTAAGGGCATCCACAGTCATGCGATGATACCCATCGATCAAAGATCAAAAAATTTGATCTTTGATCCGGCTCAAAAACAACGGGGGATGATCAAGCGAGGGACTAAAGTACCGCTTACGTTCAAGCGAAGTATCAAGATATCGTTTAAAAAGACGGACGGGAGACTAACAATTCGCATGGTACGAGCGAGATTCTTGTCTATCGCCTGCAAAAAAAAAATACAGACGAAATCCCAACATTTCGCCCGTGTTCTTAGCGAAATCTCAGTATCTCGCTTGTATAAACGAAGTGCCAAAATCTCGTCTAGGATTTGTGCGAAAAAATCGTGTAAAAATAGAGCTGGCGGGATGCTGGAGTGCCGCTTGCACATAAGCGAGAGAGTAGAATATCGCCTATAGAGCGTGCGATGAACATACATATGAAAGGTCACACCTGAGCGAGGCCTTGGAGTCTCGCCCAACTCCAAGCGGAGCCTTGGAGCCTTGCCCAGGTCCAAGCGATACCTTGGAGTGCCGCCCAACTTCAAGCGACGCCGTAGCATCTCGCCCTTGTTCAGAAATTTTAGGCGGAATTTCAGCTATTCGCTTATGTGTAGGCGAGCTTCTGGTGCCTCGTCTGGTGGAGCGAAAGTTTAGCATCGCGCTTGAGCTGGCGAAATGTCAACTCTTCGCCCGTGTTTTTAAGCGAGATGCTTGCCCTTCGTCTGTTCACAAGCGAGAGGTTACAATTTCGCTCGACTATAATTTTTAGTCGACGATCAGCGACTTCTTTTAATCCTGAACAGTGATTTTCAACGATTATAACCCAAATATAATCGCACGGCTGTGGCTGTTTTTCACCGATCATCGATCAAATATAATCTTTGATCGTCAATTTGATCGATGATTGGAGATGCTCTAAGAAGATGAAAAGTTAAATCATACGGACCAGAATAAGGTCATGCGTATCGTATCGATGATATGTCATAGTTTGTCATTTCCGAGATTTCAATTAATAGGACTAGTCCATCATTTGTGCGATACACAGGTCTGTTTTTCATAATTGTGTAAAAAATCTCGACTAAGATTATATCAATGGAAAAAATCCGAATAAAATATAATTATAATTATTTTATTTGAATATAAACTATATTTATATTATTAAGTTATGAATAGAAACGTGTACCGGTAGGAAATAATTTTTAGATATGCATAAATTTGGACTTAAAATTTATCTTGACTGTGCACTTTTGCTCCAACATCGAACATATTATTAAAATAAAATAAAAATTATAAAAAATCAAACATAATTGAATTTATTTCATAAAAAATCAAACAAATTTACTCCTAAGAAAAAAAAAACCCTATATTACAACAAAATAATAAAAGAAAAACTCTAAATTTCTATTCATTAATCTCATCCCTATAGGTTACTATTTGGCGAACAATACGATCTATAAATCCGGAATTGTCGGGAATGAGTTGACATACTATGGTTTTGGTATAACCATTTGGTAAATCATTCTTCTTGATGACAGTAATTTTTAATTTTGATGGTCCATACGATGTATTTGAAATGTCAATGTACATTGGATGTTCATTTTCTTCAAAGGCACCTGGTCTTAAATAGAACTCGACATTGTGTAAGCCCTGTGTATAGCTCTCGTCCATTTGCATTGCAAAGCAAATTTTAACTGGAAATTGATATCCCTTGATTTTATTAAATTCGGCCCCATTATTACCTTCTTCCCAACAACAGTCCTAGTATTTCTGCACCAATTTCATTTTCTCCTAGTTGTGTTATGTTTAACCTTGTGCCCTAAATAATGTATTGCCCCCAGTTTAATTAAGTTATTTAAGGGAATAATAGGTAGACCAACTTTCAATCGCAGTTCATGATTCAACATGTACGTATTTTCAACCTTGTTTAGAAATTCTTTAGGATACAACATCACTGCTTCATTGTAATTGCGAGTAGCAAAAGATATATAATCCTTACTTAGGAATACGTGTTCTTCTCTAGGAAATAGGCCTCTCATGCGCCTATTTATTTCATTAAGTTTTTCAAATTCAAGGGTTATACATGTATGAGCGAGGTATGATTCTTTGAACCTGTTTTTTTAGGAAAGTTCTATATGAGACAACGATATTTGCATTGAGAAACTCATCATCAGTTGATAGAAATAGATGACTCTTTTGTCTGAACAACAGTTGTTGCATGAGCTTCTCTACTAATATAGATGAAAGTTTTCTCAAATACCGATTATCTGCCATCTTTGTGGTTCAATAAATAGTATACACAAATTAATTAATACGAAATTAAAAATACAATGTTTTCGTCATATGACTATGCATTCTATGCCATCGATATGATTAAATCACATCAAAGGAAGATAAATCGTAAAAGATAACTTACCTTGTGTTGCACTTTGATTTTCTACCATACCCGTGGTTCAATAAACAATACATACATTAATACTAAATTTAAAACACAATATATTAATCATATAATTATTGATTCTATGCAATTAATATGGTTAAATTACACCAAAGGAAGATAGATCTTAGAAGATTACTAAACTTGTGTTGCACTCAGAGAACGAAAACAATGTTGTATGCTTCGTAAGGAACTTATATGCTTGCAATGTGTCAGATATTTCCTCTCTATATAGCAGTGGTTATATATGGTTAATCTTATACATGGAATTTTTAGATGTAAATATAGACATGGAAATTTGGCTTAAGATCCTAAAAAATCCATGTACATCTAAATAGGAATCCGCATCTAATATGAATGGTAAGTATCTACGTTATTTTAGGACTCATAGATTTGTTTCTCAAAGTGATGCATATGATTATATAATGGTTTATTTAGATTTCTATTTACACATTGTTCTTACCTTAGCAGAGCCCTGGTATTAATAAAACAATAAATCAAGTACATTTTATAGGTTATCTGAGTTTGGAATAAGTAGAGGTAATACCCAGCATGGCTTCTTCAAATCCATATTTCAAATATATACTAAATCAAGTATATACTTAATTAGCCTAATTAATAGTGAGGATCATAAATTTGATAAATGATTAGAAAAAGAAAATCCTAATATAAAAAACATTTGCGTTTTTTATTATTTTATTTTTCCTATTTTTGACGATAATTCTAAATTAAACTCACTAATTAAGGGTAGTAAACATAGATTCGAGTCACAACATGCCATTTAAGTGATTAATGCACCACAACATCATTTATTTCTAATTATAGAAGTTGATGTACAGTCTTTTTTAATTATGAAGTTTAGAAACATGACTCTAAGTTTACTGGTATGCTAAGTTTATTCTGAATCTCTAAGACTTTTTAATTATGAAATTTAGACTTTTTTTTATCTTAAACTTGTTTAAAAACATGTAATAGGTACAGGGTGGATCCTATGGTTTTAATTATGGATTGATTGTTGTTTATTTATGTAGTTAAAGATATAAGATAATTAAGATTTATATGAGAAAAAAAATTACAGGTGGAAGAGTACAGAAGAAACTGAAAAATTTCAGTTTTAAATTTTCACTTTAACAGGTGAATCGGTTTTATATGGATCGGTTTGGGCAGATTTAACCGGTCCATAAACCATATATTTATTTACGCATATACCATCGGTAAATAACCGAAATAAATCGAACCAAATCAGACCGATTTAAAAACCGAACCGACCATGGACGGCTCGGTTACGGTTCAAACTAAGGAACCGAGATCTGGTCAATGCACCCTTAATTTGACCTAGAGCCTAGACTACTCATTAGCAATAAAGATTCCATCCATGCCTTATATAAATTTTTTTTATAAATTATAATCTTGGCTGATTTATTCAAATGTTTAGAAAATATGTTAAAAAAAAACAAGAATATACATATATACGACCAAACCTCCAAAAAAAATTCCTCCTACACAGCACATCCCGTTTCAGTAAATCCCTCATCAATTTTTCCAATTTTCATAGCAACAGACGCATATAATGAGTTGGGAGGCTAACCATATGTCTACTCATCTCCACCGCCACCGGTCAAGTCACCATTGCCACCATACGTCTACTCATCTCCACCGCCACCATACGTCTACTCATCTCCACCGCCACCAGTAAAGTCACCACCACCACCACCTTATTGAATTTGCGAAATCCAGCTACGTAAAAGAGTAGTTGAAGTAGTAAAATGGAGAAAATGTAAGAGCTTGTGACAGCTCTTCTCAATAATCAGACACTTATAAATAGAACCTATTCTTCATGAACAAAACACAGTTCTCATCTTCCTCTGTTCTCTCTTTCTATAATCATCTTCTCTTCTGTGAGAGAGAAGAAAAGTTCTGATCACATTTTGGTTTTGAGGGAAAGAATTCTAAAGTGATGAGAAATTCAGGTGGCGGCCCCACTCGGGGTCGTCTATGGCCTCAAGTTTTACTTGCAATGGCTGTAGTCTTTGTATCTTACAATGTAGGATCTGTTTCTGCTGATCCATATCTTTACACTTCCCCACCACCACCGTATGTTTACAGTTCTCCACCACCACCATCTCCATCTCCTCCACCACCATATGTTTACAGTTCTCCACCACCACCATCTCCATCTCCTCCACCACCATATGTTTACAGTTCTCCACCACCACC
>JAJJMC010014069.1:29665-41723 GCA_023531435.1 Papaver californicum | reverse complement strand
CACCACCACCACCTTATGTTTACTCATCTCCACCACCACCAGTCAAGTCTCCCCCACCACCGTACATCTACTCATCCCCACCACCACCCGTCAAGTCACCACCACCACCATACATCTACTCATCTCCACCACCACCCATCAAGTCACCACCACCACCATATGTCTACTCATCTCCACCGCCACCGGTCAAGTCACCATTGCCACCATACGTCTACTCATCTCCACCGCCACCATACGTCTACTCATCTCCACAGCCACCAGTAAAGTCACCACCACCACCACCATGCGTTTTTTATTATTTTATTTTTCCTATTTTTGACGATAATTCTAAATTAAACTCACTAATTAAGGGTAGTAAACATAGATTCGAGTCACAACATGCCATTTAAGTGATTAATGCACCACAACATCATTTATTTCTAATTATAGAAGTTGATGTACAGTCTTTTTTAATTATGAAGTTTAGAAACATGACTCTAAGTTTACTGGTATGCTAAGTTTATTCTGAATCTCTAAGACTTTTTAATTATGAAATTTAGACTTTTTTTTATCTTAAACTTGTTTAAAAACATGTAATAGGTACAAGGTGGATCCTATGGTTTTAATTATGGATTGATTGTTGTTTATTTATGTAGTTAAAGATATAAGATAATTAAGATTTATATGAGAAAAAAATTACAGGTGGAAGAGTACAGAAGAAATTGAAAATTTTCAGTTTTAAATTTTCACTTTAACAGGTGAATCGGTTTTATATGGATCGGTTTGGGCAGATTTAACCGGTCCATAAACCATATATTTATTTACGCATATACCATCGGTAAATAACCGAAATAAATTGAACCAAATCAGACCGATTTAAAAACCGAACCGACCATGGACGGCTCGGTTACGGTTCAAACTAAGGAACCGAGATCTGGTCGATCTGGCCTACGGTTTGGCTTTTTGGCCAAACCGGCCGATCGAAATGCACCCTTAATTTGACCTAGAGCCTAGACTACTCATTAGCAATAAAGATTCCATCCATGCCTTATATAATTTTTTTTTATAAATTATAATCTTGGCTGATTTATTCAAATGTTTAGAAAAAAAAAAAATCCTCCTACACAGCACATCCCGTTTCAGTAAATCCTTCATCAATTTTTCCAATTTTCATAGCAACAGACGCATATAATGAGTTGGGAGGCTAACCAGCACAGTGTTTATGAGAGTGATTTTACCAACTTTTTTTAGTCATGGCTTTTTCCAACCTGCCAACTTAGAATTAAACTAGTCAATAACTTTATCCCACTTTACAATGCCCTTGTACTTATCACACAGAGGCAGACCCAAATAGGAAGTAGGAACGCTACTAGTATAACAACCCAATAAGTCATAAAATTGATTCAAGTCTCTATTAATTCCCACACCGAAAATTTAACTCTTAGCTAAATTGATTTCAAGGCCAGCGAGCATTTCAATAAAAAGAGAAGAATCCACCTTGGCTGTTTTACTTGTTCGGTATCAACATCAATAAAAATAAAAGTGTCATCTGTAACTTTTAAATTTTAAATATATTATAGTGTCAAAATAGTTTGAATCGCAAGATTTATCAGATACGTTCTTCTAAGGCCTTTTCTTAACATCCTTCATAGTTCAAGATTCAACATGCGACATATCACCTTGATTCAAGGTCCAAACGCTATCGTAATTCAAGGTTAGATCAAGAAAGCGCCTAATTATTTGGCACAGAAGGTTACAGCCGTTAGGTTTTAACAACAAAAAAAAATCCGATGGTTTATAATTAAAGCGTCCAATAGTTGGGTGAAAATAGCATAATGATTCAAATTTATTACGTCAAATTATTAGTGCAAAAAGTAATTTCTGAAACGCCAAACCATTTGACGCTATAAAATTTATTCCAGATTGCATTCAAGCAATTCCTTAAACGCAATCGTGAACCACTACTTTTAGTCACGTTTTTGGTTGTGAATATTGAATCTGGAAGATCCATAGCAGAAAGTCTTAACTATTTAAAATTCAAAATTGGTTAACTTTATTTATTTTTTTCGAACAAAATTTGGTTAACTTTATCAAGTGTGGTTGTATATAGACTTGCCAAATGTAGTAGAGTATTATGCATGCACATATATGAAAGAAAAAAAAAACTAGTGAACATCCATTAAATGTTGGAGTTAAGTGGAACGCATTTGCCAACAAGGTATTGTACCTACTTAATGAATTCTCTAGGAGTTGGAAGTTACCGCGTAGCCAGGAGCACCAGTGAGTAGTAGATATTTGTATTTTTTTGAACGGAGTAGATATTTGAATGCTTATAAAAGGATAAGCATATTACAGTTTTCTTTCTCACATTTCATTTATACTCTCTCATCTATTAGCTCTCCACAGTGATTAACCCATATGGAAGAAATGAGAGACGGTAATGGTAACAACATAGTGGTTCTCAATGTAGAGATGATAGACAAAGAAAACCTGAAGACACAACATCTCAATAGTAATGGTATTAGTGATGATGAAACAACAGAAGAGATGATTATGAATGGCGTTGGAGAAAATGAAGTGGGAAATCATCAAAACCCGCCTACTAAACAAGAGATGAGAAAATTATGCCAACATTCTTGGAGCTCTTTCTATCATCATATACTCTCTCACTCTTTTCCTTCTCATCAAGTATATCTTTCTTGTCCTCAAAGCCAATGACAAATGGTGATGGTAAGTTTCTTTCTATAAAAAAAATTCCTCTTTTTTTTTTTGTAACAATTTTAAATTAGATTTTGTGAATTAGGTTGAAGATTTTCCATGTATTCATTGATATGTAGACATTCAGAAGTTGGTGGCATTCCAAGTACACAACATGGAAATGAAGTTTCAGCTTATAAATTACCAAACAAAAAGTTGATGAGAGCTGATAAGATTAAACAGTTGATTGAAAATTCTTCATTTGCTAAGACTTGTCTTCTCATTGTTGATCTCCTTGGTACTTGCATGGTCATTGGTGATGGCATCTTGACTCCTTGTATCTCTGGTACTCTCTTTCTCTCTAGCTAGATGGTTTCTTAATGACTTGTTTCTATTTTCTGGAGAGGGAGGCCAATCATAGCTGACTCTAACACAAGTGTTCTTCATTAGAATCTTGTTTTTCTAATTAGAGAATATAATTCGAAATCAACCAAAATACTACATCCACCGAGAGAAATTTTTATATTTTCTATAACAACTCTTCTAGGTGATCTAGGATGCAAAAGCCATTTCACAATCACATAACATTTTTCGAGTTTGTCTCTCAAATTGGAAAAAGTGTTGACATAAAGTCAAAATATGGCAAAAATATGAAGTGTACACCAAAAATGAATAGACAAAGTGGTTTGTAAAAGTGAATTATAACATTACGAACTTTGTGCTCAAAACTTGATATCTATACGCGTTTTTACATTTTTGGAAGTAAGAACAAAAGGGTAAATGCTGCTGAAATTCTAACTTTCTCAGATGCAGGTGTGAAACCATGTTAGTTGTTCCTCCATCACATGTGGAATTTTGTTTCATGTTTGAGTCCTACTTTGTTGAGCGGTACTGCTTTCCGGTATCCAAATTCACACACAATTTTTGGTTAATCTTCCATTACTAATTGTAAAATGCTGGTAATGCACTTTCTGCTTACTGCATTCAAAAAACTAATTCTAGTAATGCATGATATAGAGCTTTGAATACATATTTCGATAAGAAAAAAATTAGCTAAACCAACGCTAATAGATTCGGTTAAAGATACTGCAAGCTGCATAATGCAGCAATAGAAAACACAAAAGTTCATAGCAAAGTAAAAGGATAAGACAAAGAAAAAAACAACTAATCTGATGCAAATGCAGACTTGACGAACTCTTCGTCTTCATAGTGAAGCTGCAGATTCTTGGTCTTCAACAAGAAACTGATTGCTTCCTCCTCAAAGTCTAATAGCCAACCCAATTTGATCAGTTCAGATAGACCCGTAATGTGATCTGCTTTCTCCCACAGAAGTCCCTCAGCTATCACTTCAGAGAAGTAGGTTGCATAGGCAATATTTTCCTTATGCCCAGATGTAGACCTATCAACCTTTTGCGTAAAGAGCTTCTTATTCTCCCTCTCCCACAGAATCATTTTGCTGACCTCGACCTTTAAAGTGCTGCCAGTAGACAGTTTTAAGCCGTAACTTGCTGTAATCGGTTCTTCAGTCTCAAAGACCATGAGCTCTAGAAGATAACTTACCATCTGATGCCTCTTCTCAAAATCAACTTCAAGAGATGGATCTGCAAGAAAAGCAAGTATGATTGTGATAAGACCTCTCTTGATAACTGTACCTTTCGCAATAATTTGCTTGAGCCTTGCAGTATCTAGCACTGAAGATCCTTCTTTGTTTACACATTCAGAAATCGTCTGAACACCGATTCTAGCAAATATTTGATTCAGTTTACTCTTAGTCACAGAAGGAAAACTTGGCTTAGGATACCAAACAAATAAAGGATCAGGAGAAGCCTTCTCTAAACAATCTTGCAGCTGCAAATCATCTGGAATTAATATCGCATCTTTGTCGAATAAAAGAACATCATCTGAGTCTTTACTGCTGACTGGCAACTTCAACAACTTCTCTGAAAGAAGCTTCTCTGTCTCCGAGTTCCAGTGCTGAGCTATATAAAGCCAAAAAGCCCGGCATTCCACAGTTGTTAACTTCTCTTTCTTACTTTCCCATCCATTCCAAAGCTTGGAGTATTCATCAGCATTAGGATATCGACGAACACCAAAAGCACTGGAGAAATAATTGAGCAAGTCCTTCTCGTAGTGCTTCTCTAAAACATTCAACTGCGAGCCAAATAGCTCATCCTTGTCATAAATGACGCATTCCTCTGGGAAAACCCATCGACCTGTCTTGCTACCATTTGGAATAAAGATCTTTCCAAATGCTTCATTAACAGGATCTTTAATAGCTCCCTTTTGAGGCTCCCAGTCGAAATGACACAAACATTTGTAGATACGAGAAATGACATCAAACTGAGAATAAGAATCCAAATGGCTGGCAATCAAAGAACACCCATGTTTAACGTCTCCTTTCACCCCTATGGCCTCGAGCTCTACAGAATAGGATGCAATTTTGGAACAGTAAAATGCATCATCGATGAATGGCCCATCCTCAGGTTGTAACAACGAACTCCAATCAGCATACAACAAGCAACTTCCCGGATCTCTATATCCCGTACGAGTCTTCAGCCATCTTCTATTCACACGCTTAATGAACTCTTCTGGTAAAGCAATGTTCTCCTCCAACAATATCTTGATGCAATTCATAAGGGAAAGAACACTTGTTGCAGCGATATCACTTGGATTAGAGGGAATATTGAGTCCAGAAACCACAAACCTCATCCCCAAACTGAACTCAACAACCACTCCAACAGCCTTCAACTCATCTTTGTACTCAAGAATCCCCCTACCATAGCCTGCATCACTATCATCAATTGAAGGAAGCGAAACAATCAGAGAGAGGTTCTGCCAATCAGAATGAAATAGTATGGAGTCATTAGGGGCTCTTCTGCCTAGACGAGTCTGCAACCATTTCTCCTCACGTAAGCACTTGGTGACTTCCATTGGTAAGCGATGGGACGTTTTCTTAAGCTGCCGGTAACATGCAAGAAAACATAGAACATTCTCCTTGGTAATGGATGATGAAGATGCATGCTGCTTAAACTGACCAGCAAAAACTTTGGCTGCTTCATCAAAATCAACTACAACACCAAGTTTTTTTAACTCGTTCTTATAAGAAACTATGTTTGGTCCATAATGTTCTTCGCTGATAGATGGAAACCCATTAAAAACCTTCAGCATGCATCCCCATTCACCAATGTAAAGAAAACATTCACTTGGAGACTTTAAAACACCGGTGTTTAACCATTTTCGGTCTTTAAGCACTTTCAGAAACATTGATGAGTTGGTGTTGCGAATACATTCCAGTATCAAAAAGGTTGCTTCCACTGTAAGTGATGCAGGCATTTTGAAGAAGTCGACAACAATCTGGTAATTCTTTTCAAATCCAACCTGCACACCGAGCAACTTAAGCTCCGCCGTGAATTCAGAAATATCCTCCCCATAATAATCATTATCAATTAGCGGAAGACTACTCACTTGTGCAGCAACTTCCCATTCTGAATCAAATAAAATGGAATCAACTGGAGATAAGTCACCATTCAGTGTCTTTAACCATCTACCATTTTGAATGGCCTTGACAAAGTCATCAAGAGGCAGACACTTTTTTCGCAAAAACCTTACAAATTTCAGTATCGAAAATACATTGGACTTTGTCAAATTTGAGCTAGCTGCAAGAGACATGAGACGCTTACCCATATATTTGAGAGCTTCACCGAATTCGAACATCACACCTATAACTTTAAGCTCTTCTTTGTACTCATCATAGATTCTACTACCATAGAACTGAATATCAACCAGTGGAATATCCACCAGGTCAGACCCATTTTGCAGTAGGCTGCCATCTGATGAGGTAAGGAGGAAGGATTGTGACGGAGGTAAATAGCTGAAGCTCATCGAGTCACCCAAACACGTCCTTAACCAACATCCCTCTCTTATTGATCTCAAGAAGTTCCCTTCAACCACCAGCTGTCTCCCTAACCTCAAATTCCGAATCCAATCTAACAGAAGAAAAGTATTTGCTTTCGTCAAAGGAGATTCAACAGTTAGCAAAGGGACATTAGGAGGACATATGTAGGGGATATCTGAAGCTCCAATATGTGCTTTCAGAAATGCCACGAGTTGTTTATCTTTTGTATGAGAACCAGCAAAACTGCCACTATTTAAGTAACTTTCGGTTAATTCAACATAACTGTTTCCTATCCATGGATTTGTACCCATCAACACAACCCAATTACTATCACGAGCTGGAACAAGAACCCCACTTCTTTGTGTAGTAACATTGCCATACTTGTCAACCAATGGTAACTTTTTGCACAGTTTATAAACCTCTGCTTCTGATAAACAGTTACCATGCAATGAGTGATATAAGAAGTGCGCAGAGGTAATGACAAGTTTAGTACCAGCATTGCTGATAGAAGAAATAAGAAGATCTCCGTACTCAAAGATGCTAAAAACACTTACTCCCAGACTATTTAGCCAATTCCTTAACGTCTCCCTCTTTGGAAATGACTGTAAAGCCTCTTGAGTAGACTTAGGAAAAAAATAATATTGCAAAGAACATCGGAATTCATTATTCCAGTCGATGAGCCAAGATATATGGCAAGAATCTTTTGATAAACAAATTTTCTTAACCTTCTTTGATGTTGCTTCAGCTATGCTCATCAAAGAAACAATCCCATCTTCACCAATGTATTTAAAGAAAGGTATGCTCTTCATGATTGTATTCTGGAAATGTGAACCCCAGTAATCAAACAGAAAAAGTAGGATCTCATTGTATAAATCCTCTGATACTCCCATGACAAGATTAGAACCTCGAATGCATTTGGCATACCATTCATTTTCCATATATTTCACTTCCAAAAAGTTCAATATGTTATCGTACACATTTTTATCAAATGCTGAACTCAGAACATATTTCCCATGGGTAGACAAATTCTGTAAGCTCACGCCTTGCTTCTCTGCCTTCACCAAAATATTCCAGAAAGAAGGTAGAAGTCTACCAACTTCCCCTGGCTTGTAAAAGAACCTTTGTGCATTGTTGGATTCGGAAGGTAAAATGTTCTCTTCCATGAGTTTCGTTTTAATTGCATCTCTTACAGTGTTCAACTTTGGATATGAAGAATGATTTATCGGTATAAAGTAGAACATATTCGAAAGAGTAGATGCTGGAGCCGCAACAGATGATTTGATGAGAGAAACAAAGGCACTGATAAAAGCCGAAGGCACACAATCAAGAATACCCTGATTCCATCTGTTGTCCAGTAAAATAGTTTCCCTCGACGATGCTAAAACGAAATCAGCTTGAATAATAAAAGGAAAATTTGTAACCATCTCAGTCGGCAAAAAAGCATAAATACCAGGTGAACTCATCCCTCTATTCAGACGTTGCCCAATAGGAAGTGCCAAAGTGATAACCCACTCCTCTACTTCCATTCTCCTTTCCACTTTGTTTTCCAGCTTCACAGGAAATCTTTGCCTCCACATGTAATAACTGCATTGTTCTTCAGATGAAGTACTATTTTCCTCGGCTGAGAGATGAAAAGAGTGTAGGACTCAGCACTAACATTCTTCCTAGAAACAAATTCAGTCTCACTGGATATTGAGACCTCGCACAACGTATTGAGCTTTGGATCTATGTTAGCTTCTCTAACTGAAAGCCTTTTAATTTTGGCAAGGAACAACAACACCTCAGGGTGTATGCTTGAGAGTTGCTGCTTCACAGGATGAACTTTATCCGGCTTCAGAGGTAACACAATGATTGTGGTCGGAAGAGACCTTGCAGACCCATATACTTGTTGTAATTCGGCCACTGTGGGGTGCTCCTCCACCCACCGAGGGACTATATATCCAACATTGCATTGTGGACATGGGTCTTCACTGAACATTATCTGATACCCATTGCTGAAGATATATGGCTGAGCAGTGATCAGAAACACGCTCTTAAAACCAATACCTACAGATGAAAACGGATATTAGGCGAACTGTCAAAGTACACACATAATATTCAAGGCCTAACGAAGAAAGTTTCAAAGAAGAATCACCAATAAAAAGCCCCTTGAAAAGCTTATGGCAGCACTATAATGGTTTTGCTCATTCTTGACATAAAAAATCAGAATCCGTAACTTAAAATGATAATTATACTACCAAACAAAATCAACATACTAGAGACAGACTTACCTTTCTCTCCAATGTAACCGCGTTCTCTATGTCCCTTTTTAGTAGAACGGCCAACACTACAAATGGAATCGATGTTTTTCAATGAAAAACCCTTTTCATTGTTGCATACTAAAAGAGTTGCAGGAGCACCAGTGGCTGTAATGTCGCTGGTAGTCATCACAAACTCTAACGACGGTTTCACCCCATCCGAATACTCATTATCTTCAGCATTCTGCAAATTCGATTGTTAAAATTTCAATTAGTGATTGCACACTCCACCATAAAATACTAAACGAAACAAAGGCAACAACAGTAACCGCAAACCACTACCAACTGATCAAAAATAAGAAACAACCCCTACTTTAACAATCCTTAATACACATTGTTACTTCACTTCACTGGGATTGAATATCAATTTCAACAGCAACAACAAAATACATCTAAGAATCCAATATTGACTAATAATGATCAATATACCTGAATTATTTCCATTAGGAAATGAACATCTTTGGCATAGAGTTCAGCAGAGAGATTCTTGACTGCTTGGTGAAGATCCTCAGTTAAGAGGTTAGGTTCTTTAGCTCCTATTGAAAACTTCCCTTTCCTTATCTCTTCTATATGTTCTTTCGGAGATCTCATCGCCATCATTAACTTGCACCTACATGCAACAATCTAAACCAACTTCAAGAAACAGAATAAACAGAGCATGCAAAACAGAGTGTTAGCTAGCCAAAGATAGAGGAATAAATACCTAGAGAATGAACTTCACTGTGGGGAACTTGAAAGACTGCTTGAAGATAAAGAAAAAATGTTTATTATTTTTTTTTTCTTTTGAAGCATGTAAGCAAAGTAGAGAAAAGAAAAAAGGAAAATGTTTAAGATGAAAATGAGAGTAAAACCTTGGGATTTATAGGAGTGAAAACAGAGAAAGAAAGAGAGAGAGGAGTGGTTTTTGTTTGGTATTCTCTATAAAGCTCCTCTTTTTCTGTATGGAAAAATAAAACGACTAGGAAGTCTAAAAGAGAACAAGATGCAGAGCCAGTTGAGTGACAGTCTCCTCCTCTTTTTTAACGTTTATCCTTAATTCCTTATTGACTTCTCATTTTCCTCCAAATCCATTTCTTGTAATCTTGGTTTGGTTTATTGAAAAGGTAAATAGAAATAGAGAATGCAGTTGGGTGTGATTTAATGAGTCAAAAATGTGGAAGACAACAAAAGGAAACCCTCTCATCTAAGAGAGGATGCATCAAACTATGAACTGTGTATATCGATCCCTGGCTTTGAGTTATTGCATTAGTATGTTGCTAGTGATGCATTTTCTGCTTGCCTTTTGCCAGTAATGCATATGATTAAAAACATTGTTTACCTATGCTATAATTTTCATCTCAGGAAAAAGTGATATTTTTATTTTTTTATTTTTATAAAATTTATCATTATTTATGGGACAGAGGGAATACAAGATAAGAAGATACTTAGAACACCACCACGGTATGTATGACTTTTGAAAAATTAGAGATTTTCCTCCTCTATGTGGTTAAGATAGCGCTCCTTTCACAAATGGATATCATTTGAACACCACAAAACAATTTGATCCTTAATTTTGATTTAGTAAGAGTTTCACGATAACATTTTTACAACAAATTATATGTTGATTGTATAATCCGATCAGAAGAACTTATTCGATTGTGGTTGAAATAAAAAAGTAAAGGAAAAAAATACTCTGTGTTTATTAAATAATACTGTACTAACCATCACAAGAGTAGCCTTCCCAACTAGGACCCCATTCTTCGTCAATGTCATCTTGCCAGATTCTATCGCGGTCTTAAACCGTGCGCGCATAACAAAGAACCGGACACAAGATTTTCATGAATTTCTGGTACATGAAGAACATTTCTCAAAGTGAATTTCTTCCAGGAAGGAAACTCAACTTCAGCCATTCCTTTCCCAATTACCTTGGCAGAGTTGTTATGCTTGATGTTTTTAAGGATGACTCAAAAAAAAAAATTAGAACGACTAATAAAACAAAATATGGTCACTAAGAAGTAATATCAGCACATATATATATTTTTTTAATAGTTAATCTGTCCTTGTTTAATTAGTGTTAATGTTATTTAATTAGTTAATTAATTTTGGTTATAGTTAATGTTAGAAAAATATTTTAGGTATAGTTTTAGAAAATAAATAGAGAGTGTGTTAAAGAGGAAGAAGAAGAAGAAGAATAAGTTTGGGGAAACCAGGTTTTACCTAAAATCAATAACAATCATGGATGAGTATGAGGAAGAAGGTGAGAAACATCATGAAGAACATATTATTGAAGGTTCAATAACGTTTAGAGATGACGATTTGGGATATTTGTTGGATGATCTAAATTTTTGTGTGGAAGAAAACCCAGACGACGATTTAGCGAGAGAAAACGATGAATCACATCAAAATGAAGATAATAATGCATCAAACAATCAGGTATTGTGTTAAGAAGCTCAAAAACCCACTTTGTATGCGTTTATATATGATCGTTAAGAAAAAAAAATATATTTTTACGTGCATTTAATGTCATGGACGTCCAGAATTGGTAGATAATGGAGTACCGTATATACCGATTACACACTATTGTGCCAAAATTATGGCATAATCAGTAGTCTCGTGAAGATTAATTACAACCGATTAAACAAAATCCCCAAATAGGATTTTGTTTAAATTTATATTTGCATAATCGGTAGTTTAGGAATACTTATTATCTACCGATTATATTTGTCGCCCTAAAAATGAATTTCTCCAAACCTATAAATTTTATATTTTGCTAACTTTATAATCGGTAGTATATGGTATATCGTTATCTACCGATTACACTGTAATCGGTTGATGTGATTTTATATAGTGGTAAATAAAGGTTCGATTCTCGAACTTGTGAAGGTAATGATTTTAGAAAATAATGATTCTAATTAACTCTAGAAAATTCCAGAAGTAAGAAAAAGACTAAATAATCTAAAGATGATTTTTGAATAATTTTAAAAATACAAGGAATCAGGAATCAGGTAATTCTAACAACCTATGTGATTAATCAGATAATTCTTTTTAAATTAATTGAAGCCCAAATAATTGCCAAAATTGGTTTTTTTATGCTAACAAACAGAGGTAAATCACAAGCATGGACTATCAAAATTAATTAACTAAGCATAATCCATCAAGCAAAGGCACAACTGTTGAAAGAAAACCATTTTTACTATTCAAAACTATGCAA
>JAJJMC010014069.1:0-29655 GCA_023531435.1 Papaver californicum | reverse complement strand
CTCACTAGAAATTAAGGTGCAATTCAGACACTAAAATGTGTCTATCATTGTTGTTTAACAAATTCAACCTATGATTATACTTGTTTTTGTGTACAAAACTTGTCTTGATTTCTTTCTATAATCGGTATTACGTGAACATAATTAATTATCGATTGTTGATAATCGGTAGTACGTGGATATAATTAACTATCGATTGTCGTTAATTAGTAGTACGGGAACATAATTAACTACCGATTGTTGATAATCGGTAGTACGTGGATATAATTAACTACTGATTGTCGTTAATCGGTAGTATGGGAACATAATTATCAACCGATTATTATTGTCTAACTCATTGTTATTTTATGTAGATTATTGAATTGGTTAATCATGTTTCATATGAGGATCCTGATACTTCCCTACACTATGCAAATAATTTGGTACGTACCTATTCACTCTTGCCTTGTTCTAAGAATGTATGTTACATGGTTAGGCTTATGATATTTTTTTTGTTATATGCGCATTAAGACATTTGGAAGTAAGGCGGAGGAAAAGGAATGGCTTATCAACAAGGCAAAAGAGAAGATGTGCGTTGTAGTTCAGAACAATTGCGTAAGAGTTGATCGATTTGAAATGATTTGTGAGAGAGGTGGCGAGCGAAAGAGTCACGTGAGAAAGGATCGTAAATACGTAAAGAAGACGGAGAGGAAATACCGAGGTAATTCAAAGAAGATTGGATGCCCATTTAAGATTATCTTCATTAAGCCCGACGGTAAGGAAGGTAAAGTATGGAAAATATAGTTGCTAATGGTCGTCACAACCACGAAGATCTGGAAAGTCTTGTTGGGCACGTAATGGTTGCCAACTTAAAACCAAAGGAAATGGAGACGATGAAGTCTATGAAGAACATAAAGAAAGCAAGTGCAATCTTATCTAAGTTAAAGGCGGACGACCCCAACAACTTGTCTTCGTTGTCTACAATTAAGTCGGCGCTAGCAACGATCAAAAGGACGGAATGGGATGGTCAAATGGTTATGCAACAATCAGAGTGGTTAGCCGAGAAACACAATTACACGTTGAGAAAAGAAGAAAGGGATGGTAAGGTGATTCATATTTTCTTGGCACGTCCGAAGATGATCCAATTGGCACAATGCTTTCATCAAATTTTGTTGATAGATGCTACTTACAAGACAAACAGGTACAACATGTCGTTATTGAACATTGGTTGCTACACTTCAGACAAATGCACATTTACGGTGGCGTGGGGTTTAATGGATGCTGAGAACGATGTGAGTTTCATTTGGATGTTGCAAACATTAAGGTTAATTTATAATGACGATCATTTTCCAAGGGTTATTGTAACAGATAACGATCAAGCCTTGATGAATGCAATAAAGGTAGTGTTTCCGAAAGCACAAATTTTGCTTTGTTGTGGCACATTCAATGCAACATCAAATCCAATTGCATACATCATATCCAAGATAAAAAAACGAAACAAAGGTACCAAAAGGTCGAAGGAAGAGGATGAACATATTAGTAAACTAATCGTGGAAGAACGAGAAGAAGAGAAAAGGTTAGATGATGAAAAGTAGGTCGAGGATGGAATAAAGTGGTCTTTATTTCTAAAGGCATGGGATAAGCTAGTTTGGTCGATGACGGAGGAAGTTTATGAATACAACTTGAAGAACTTTGAATATCAGACTAGTTAAGTATTGCAAAACACAATGGTTGGGACCGCATAAGGATAAGTTTGTGTTTGCATAGACATATGAATATCAGAACTTCAAGAACGATGCAACAAGCATTGCAGAGGGGTCTCATGGCCGATTAAAGAAAATACTAGTCGGTAGTTAAAATGGGGTTGTGTCGGTCCAATAAACAATCCATGAGTTCACCAATCGTGACCTCACTAAGATTTACGTTTCAATGAAAAAAAATCGCCATAGATTCCCGTTTGCACATTCAAAACATAAAAATCTTCTAAGGGGTATAATTTACAAAGTTTCTTGGTGGACAATAAATTTCATGATACAATAATTGGAGTTGTACAGAGATCACGATGATGAGACTACGGTTTGCAATTGCAAGACGATGATAGGTATTAGACTCCCGTGTCATTACATGCTTGGTAGGTATATTAAAGTGATTGACATTAATGATATTCATCCATTTTGGAAGCAATTATCTCTCAGTCTAAACACCCTGGTGGTTGATGGTGTGTCGTTCGTGGAGACGGAAATGTTTGTGTAAATACTCGAGTATCACTCTACGTCAAATAGGATACAAAAGCAAATATTGATGCACCATTTAGAGGAAACCCTTCACCCATGTCTAAAGGTTGTTGAAGAACCAATGAAAGGAAAGGCGATGGGTAGGCCGAATATCGAAAATCCAAGGTCAATTCAAAGAAAATAGTTGAAGGAATTATTATCTAGTCAACGAGAGCTTTCTAGGCATGAGCATACTGAAGCTGAGTATCAAGATATGACGGCTCGAAGGAAAAGGGATCGTCCAAGGAAGGATCAAGGTGGACCAAGCTCACGATAAGTCAAACCTAAGGTCTCTACGATTCCTTCTCAAGTAAGTCAAACCCAACCTATGCACGGAAGACCGAATTGAGGAACGTATACAATATTCGATGAGTCTTTGGAACAACTCCCTCTACTCATTATACCATTTGTTTTGTCCACCGACGATGTCGATGGAGATGGCAACTGAGGTTTTCACGTTTCTTCGAAACAAATAGGAGACTTTAGTGATACGGTTACCGAGAATATCACCCAATGACAATATTTAAGAAATAAGATGACCGCACAACTATAGGAGGATAAGGAATTCTATATTGAAATGACGAGAGAAGGAGATAGATATGTTAGAGAACAAGAGTTCAAAGAGTTATATACTCGTGTAAAATGTCGAAACGGATTGAAGATAATCGGATCCAAGTATTGGATGGTAATGCCGACATGTGGGTATCTTTTAGCGGATGTAGTTGAACTGCGTGGTACATTATTTATGTCCTCCTTCCTTAGGAGTGAATGTTACATTTACACCCATAAGGAAGGTTTGTGATGATTGGGTCAAGGATAGACGAATCATTATGGCATGGGTTAATAACAATCATTTTATCGGTATAAGGTTAACGGATGATTGTCCATTACCTCCATTGAGTAGGTGGTCGGATTACTTCCCAACTAACAATTGCAAGGAGTGGTTGAAGCAATACGAGTCCAACATGGAACGCTGGGATCGTTTAACAAACTTTGTCAATGACCCAATTGATTTGACCGAGGGTGGTGAGTAGTTTTGATCATGTGATTTGAACATATATTTTGAACATTGGGTATGGACAAATATTAATGGAGTACCATATCTACCGATTACACACGCCTGTGCCAAAATCCGAGTATAATTGGTAGTCTCGTGAAGAATGATTACTACCGATTAAACAAAATCCACAAATTGAATTTTCTTCGAATTTTGATTTCATAATCGGTAGTTTATGAAAAAAAAATATCTATCGATTTAGAATCAGTAGTTTGTAAAATCACATATCTACCGATTGTGATTGTAGCCAGAATTGAATTAAACTTAAAAAATTTACACTTTGTAATCGGTAGTTTAAAGATCAAATTTATCTACCCACTCCATTGTAATCGATTGTTTTTTAACAATTTAATCCTCTGATTGTACTTGTTTTTGTGTACAGAACTTGTCTTGCTATAACCGGTAGTACGGAAACATAATTAACTACCGTTTTTTCTCAAAAACCCACAATCGGTAGAAAGTATCAAAACTTATCTACCGATTTTATTGAATTATAACCGATTTTGTACCTATTTGGCAGGAATAAAGAGCCGTTTGAACAATGTACAAATATATTTTAAAAAAAAAAATAGTCGTTACACTAGCCTTTGGGTGTTTATCTTATATAAAAGGAACTCTTTTCTCAAAAAAAAAATCCACAATTCTCAAACTAACTCATTTTTCTTCATCTTCTAAAAAAACCTCACACTTCTCAAACATGGCTACTAACTGGTCCACCAAGGAAGATGTTGCAGCTGTTCGAGCGTGGGTGGTTACCACGAAGCATAATTCTCATCTGAAAATTAACTCTTCTCAAACCGTATAAGCTTTTTGCAACCGGGTGTTCCAAGTTTTTGTGGGTTTAGATGGCAATAGAGGTGGAAGAACATGGAACGTGGTCAGGGATAGATTCAAACAACTCTATGATCGTTGTGATTGTTTTAGAATTGATTTGTACAATGCCAAGTTTAGTTTCCCTGAGCTCGACATCAATGGATATGTAAGTATATCTCAAATAGATGTTAATCAAATCAATTATGGTCTCAATATAATACTAACAAATTGTTCATTACTTTTTTCAGACTCCTCATGCTCTTAAGGACCATAGGGATATGTATGGCAGAAAGTTCACGCATTTTGCATGCTATGATATATTGAAAGAAAATGACAAGTATTTTGATCACGGGTATTTCAATGACGACTATTAGTCAATTAGGCATCAAAACTAATCAATTGTAATGTTATGATTTACTTTATGTCTTTAAATTCAATGAAAGAAACCAAAGAACTTAATGTCGGTAGATAATAGCATATTCTAACTACCGATTATATATCCATCGTAATTATTCTGTGATTCATATTCTGTCTTGGAGAATACCCTTCACCTTAAGCGGCGTGGACGAACCTTAGATGTGTTGAATCTATCGATCACCTTAAGGATATTGAAATGAGCTTCGTAAGGTTATTTGACCGTTTCCATTGTCGATATTCCTCGAGAGATCTCACTATAACTTCATCATTAGTTTCACCCCTCAAACATTATCGATTGACAAGATAAGTTAAATTCACAAATGGATCAACTTCTCTGCTTATGCAATTAAATCGACAAAAAAGATCAACTCTATTACGGTTATTGGGGTTACCGGTGTCAACGTAAAAATGTTCGTGAACACTCTCCAAATAACTCATACTCATTACACCATTTTTCCTGCGTTCTTCTCCTCGTCTCGAATAGAATTGCACGTAGCGCCTACATAGCGATAAATCTTCTTCTACCGTGAACGGTTGAGCCATTAATCTTGAAGATGATTACTTCGATGTTGAAGAGTTAAAATGTATTGGAGGTGCATAAATGAGAAGAGGTCACCTTCTTTATATAAATTAGAGTCTCAACGGCTCTTTTTTTATTAAAAAAAATCATTGAGGCCTGGTGTAACAAAAGTGTACAGAAAATATATAACTAAGTTCGTACGAATATAAACAATTGAAAGTATCGGGATCATCATTATCTACCGATTTAAAGCATTGGTAGTCTATGAAACTTTATTTACTACCGATTATAGATGTTTCCCCAAATTCGAAATTGAAATTTTTTCATAATCCATAATCGG
This sequence comes from Papaver californicum, assembly GCA_023531435.1. Taxonomy (NCBI): domain Eukaryota; kingdom Viridiplantae; phylum Streptophyta; class Magnoliopsida; order Ranunculales; family Papaveraceae; genus Papaver; species Papaver californicum. The sequence continues at coordinate 24,259 of JAJJMC010014069.1, read as the reverse complement.
CAGTCTAAAAAATGTATTTACTACCGATTGTAATGTAAAATGTGTCCAGAAACCAATCAGCTCCATCATCTTAATCGGTACATAATTAACACCCGATTATACTCGATAAGTATAATCGGTAGTATAATAAATTATTTTACTACAGATTGTATATGTTGCCCAAATTCAAAATTGAAAAATTATCAAATTTTGAAAATATTCATACTCCATAATCGGTAGTCTAAGAAAAAAAATTAACCACCGATTGAATATATTGCCCCAAATTCAATATTGAAAAATTATCAAATTTCAAAAATATTCATACTCCATAATCGATAGTCTCATAAAAAAGTTAATGTCGATTATATATGTTGCCCTAAATTCAAAATTAAAAAAATTATCAAATTTCTAACATTTTCATACTCTATAATCGATAGTCTAAGAAAAAAAATTACTACTGATTATAATGTAAAATGTGTCCAGAAACCAAGCAGTTCCATCAGTAGGTGTAATCGGTAGATAATTATCAACTGATTTTAGATCAGTAGGTGTAATCGATAGATAGTTATCTACCGATTGTAGATCAACATGCTTAATCGGTAGGTGATGCAAACCAATTATCTACCGATTGTAATGTAAAATTGCAACGAAGTTTCTTATTAAACTGAGTCTCTTGCAAATCAATCCATAATTCACAAAAAGAACATGAAATCCATTCATCATCCATAAAGTAAACATAATGTTAGAACATTAAACAAGTTTCTTGGAAATCAATTGAAAATGATGTTCTCTAACAAGAAAACCACAATCTAATTTCTAGATTTTTTTGGTTTTAGTACGAGGACGACGAGCACCAGGGACATATCTCTCAGCATCAGGGACATTGGCTTCATCATCAGTGACATTGGCTTCACTATCAGCACTCGATGAACCACGAGATCTTTTATTGTGCTTGGTTGCTGGCCTCATAGGCTTATTCGAAGCTTTCTCCCCAAACTTACTTGCATAAGCTTCATTATCAATGTTATATATTAGGTCTTTGTGCTCTTTCATCTTCTCAATTGATAAAGGCACTCCCGCATTTATACACCCAGCAATCTTCTTGGAGAAAAACAAAAACCTTTTTTTCTATTTTTATGCAATAAAAATCAAACGATTATTATCTAAAATTTGAGTCGTAATATTAAAATCAAAAGGAAATAACATTACGTATCAGCCTTTCATAACCATAGGGTTTGTCTTTGATGATACAAGTATAATCGGAAACCTTGGTGGTCTTTCCTTTATCTTCACGGATCACATGAAGATGAGAATGCTCCCGGTACCATTCCATATAGCGTAGATCTACTTCATCACCTCGGTTGACAGGTATCCCATCGTTGATCAAATATTGCATCATGTTATTCCAATCTTCAACAGATGGGTTACAAGAGTAAACTACTGTGATAGAGACCTTACCACATACAAAACTCTCCACGTCCAATTTGAACTTGTCATGCATGTGACTCCAAGGTTCTTCTTGTACATAACCGAGTTGACGCATCACCCTAGAGGGATTATACATAACATATCATGTGGGATGCCACAAGGGTCTATAATAAAACGAAAACTCAGACCTTCCCGCTATATGTCCACTAGCTTGGTCTTCCTTGTATGGATCAACGCCTACATCTTGTAATCAATTGTTGCTCCTTAGACCTTGAACGGTTATTGTCGAAGATGTATTTGGTTCTTCTGGGTGTTCCTTTCTCCCATATCGGATTCTCTTTGGCCAACTCGAGGAACGAGAAGTGGTCATAGATCCATGTTTAGTGTACATATCAAACCAAGTATGAGAAAATTGATTCTTAAAAGAGAAAAAAATAAATAACAATCAAAGCATCAATAGAGTTACCAAAATACATGTAGTAGGCTCACATTCCCGACAATTTGGATAGTTGATTCCCTCGATGCCTTTCTTAACTCTTCCATCAAGTAATCACTAACTTTATTGAGAGGATGCAATAGTTGTAGAAGGTTGGCGTCGACCCGGTTGTCACTACAATTTGGGGAAATGACACATACCAAAACACAGAGGAGATATGCAGTGGCTTCAACATTCACTTCGTCGTCACTAAACTTTAAGTTCATTTCTTCTTTATCCTTGGTGCCTTTGAACATATTCATCAAGTGAACCATGTTGAACTGACTAGTTTTGTAACGAAAGCACCAGTTCAACTCAATGTCGGATGTCGCTCGATCCCAACCAAGGAACTTCTGAGTGTAGAAATAAAGTTGTTCCCAGCTTAACTGCTTTACGTAATCAAACTTGACGGTTGTACCATGGTCAGCAAGACTAAGAATCTGCACCACATCATCTGGGGTGATCGTCATCTCTCCAAACTGCATGTGGAAGGTATCGGTCTCAGGATACATTCTCTCCAGGAAGGATGATATCGACACCCGGTCATGCTCTAACATTGAATTCTCGGCAGCAGTAGATAACCCCGAGTGATAAATAATTTGCTTGAACCTTTCACACTCACCATCTAACGGCCAATCTTTCATTTTTCTTGGTGCAGTTGTAGGTTTGAGTAGACGAACCGCATTAGAATGGTCCTAATATACACGACGAATTATAAAATAATTAGAATAACAGTTAACACTTCTATGAATAAAAAGACAATAGGTTAAGAATGGTGTTTTATAATTATTACCTCAGATGAATAAATTTCTTTGGCCCAAGAGTCTTTGTATCCAAATCACAGATCTCCTTCATCTCTTGGTAACCCAGGGATTTGGCCTTCTTCAATACCCTTCATCTTCAAAGAGGCGGGGACTTGGTGTCCTCCTTTCTTCTTTATTACCTTCTTTGTACCTTGTACTTCTCCTTATGTAGCACTTGGTTCTCCTTCTTCTAGGTTTCTAACTCTTGGAACACTTGGTTGTAAACTTGGTTGACTTCCTTCGTTGATAGAGATTCCGCTAGCGCTCTTTTCTCTTCTTGCACTAGCTGTTACTTTCTTACCCCCTTCACAACGAGGCCCCAAAACAATTGTATCTTGGGTTTGCTTAGCTCATCTTTCCCTAAAAAAATAAAATAAATAAAAATTAGCTCATAGGACACTGTTTAATCACTACGTAATCGGTATAGAGAGTACATAAAAATCAACCGATTGTTCATAATCGGTAGTCAAATAAACAAACTAACAACCAATTGTTCATAATCAGTAGATCGGGTCCTAGATTATCTCCCGATTATACATCAATTTTGGGTCATAAAACTCTAAGCTATGGACACAAAAATAATCGGCAGTCATATAAACAAATTAACAACCGATTGTGCATAATCGGTAGCTCGGGATCTACATTATCTATTGATTCTGCACAAAATTGGAACATAAAACTCTAAGTTATGGACACACATACAAGAGGTAGTCAAATAAACACAATAACAAACGAATAAAAACAATCGGAAGTCAGATACATAACATATCTACCGACTGAAACCATCTAACATAAACGGAAGTTAACACCTACTACATATCTACCGATTGAAACCATGTAATATAATCTGTAGTTAGATAAAAAAAATTAACTAACAACTAAGCCTGAATTTTGGTACAGGAAGACAATTGGTAGTTAATGACTAAATCTAACTACCGATTATTGTCGATGTTTTTGAGGAATCCCTAACTTTCATAATCGGGAGTTTAAACCATATACGAAACTACCGATTTATGCAAAACTATATTCCTCAACATGAAACCATCTAATATAATCGGTAGTTAGATAAAAAAAATTAACTAACGATTAAGCCTAAATTTTGGTACAAGAAGACAACCGGTAGTTAATGACTAAATCTAACTACTGATTATTGTCGATGTTTTTGAGGAATGAAGAACACGACCATAATCGGTAGATAAATACAAACAAGAAACTACCGATTGTAGCAAATAACCGAAAATCCTAGAAATTCTATTGATGATTTCATTCGATTGAAGCAAAATAAACACAAATAATGGTAAACCCTTATCTTATTGGAGCCATTAAATAGTTATGGAGAGGCTGATTGTCAGAATCAGTCTCCGTATCTAGATCACCATCTTCGTTCTTCGTGTTCTTCATCTTCTTCACTATGTTCTTCAACGATCTCTCTGTTTCTTAATCTCTCGACAAAGGTTGGCCAATTACTATTATCATATTGACGGCTTGTTTGCTTCTGTCAAGCCATCTTAAGATTGAAATATCGACGACGATTAATGACGATACGATGAATTGGTTTTGAAAATTTCACGAGGACTTTTTTTTGCACAATCGGTAGATAGAACGAAGAGAATAAGAAGAGAAACTATTTCTCACAATCGGTAGTTAGAAATGAAATGAGTTTAAGTTCAGGGTTTTTCCTTTTATTAGTGAAAAGGTATATAAGTATTTTTATCTACCATTAGACTATCACATAGTCACATCTATTGGATGGGTATAAATTAGTTGCTCCAAATTCTTTTCGGGTCGCCTTAAAAAACGCCAGGTTGTTATAACCCACAAATACATATTGATTTTCCATTGTTTTCGCGGATGTTTTCAACTGCGCTTCGTCATTACAGACACGGGTTGTAGCAGCAGTGGCATACCACCAATCTGCCTTATGTGACTCGGTTTACTATACCTATCTCCATCAATGAAACAATTTCAAAGTTCAGAATCTGCAGGTTTGGAAAGAATTAACTATGACTAATGCTGTACAAGAGAGGAAGGAAGAAAACAGTTTTCTGAATGTATCATCATTCTCAAGATCCTCTAATTTATAGAATTTGAATAGGTGTATATTAGAGAAGGTGTTGTTCCCCATTTATCTGTTCACATAACGGTGCAACTCTTTTTGAATGAATGGATATATTCTGAAGAGTTGCAAACTTTTCAAAATGAACAACGGTTTTTAAATTCGTTGTGATATTCCTATGATAATGGGAATTACTATGTTGCCGTCTTTCCACGCTCCTTTAATAAGGAAAGAGGTGCCCATATGGCTTGTTGATGGGAATTACTATGTTGCCGTCTTTCCACACTCCTTTGGTAAGGAAAGAGGTGCCCATATGGCTTGTTGGGGACAGTGATCGCAGCCGTGAGGCCGATCTGGTTGAGTCCACCCAAGGGGGTGGGGGCCGTGGGGTCGGTTGTCCCATATCAAAAATGAATACTAGTTAACTCGCCTTCAATTCAAGTCAATCATGCATACTTGTCTAGTATAGGAAAGCCCTCTCAACTGCCCTGAAAACAGTTTCTCAAGTTTGTGCATGTATGTTTTGATTGCTGCAGGACAGGGATGCTTGTGGTAAGTCATATGATACTCCAACCGTCTCAGGAAATATGATATTTTTTCAATTTAGCCTATTTTAGAAAAAATATGAAATAGTGAAAGTATCACTTTTTATGGGACGGAAATAGTATATCAGAAATGATAAAACCGCAAATTGCTCAAGGAAAACGGGACAAGGCTATTAATCTAGGATGTAGAGAGCTAAAATTCTATGAAGAAAATAAAGCTTTTTGTAAATGTGACAGTTGTTTGTTTTAATCTTACAAACTAAAAGAATATCAACACCACATCAAAACACAAGAGTCATAGACTGGTGGATGAGATCATAAAACACACCGTCTGAGACCAGTGAGCCGCACCACCCTAAAGTTGTGATTACTTTGAAGTTGTTTGTGTGGTTGGACCTTTGCGGAGTGGAGATTTTACAGGCAGAACCTGGTAGTTTTAACGAGAACGGCGGTTCATTAAACTCTCGCTCCGAACAACTGAAGAACTTTATAAACTTAATTTTTCATCAACGAACCTTTAGAGACTGCAGGTGGTCGAGTTGATGTTAGTTAGTATAGCTTATATTCAGGATGCTAAATATATGGCTAGCGGATCTCCTAGTCTTCACCCTTTTTGCTCTTGTTTTTAGTTCAGAACTTCTTTACTTGTCTTCCACACTTGACAAACTAGATAAAGGCAGATGCTCTCTCGTTCATCGGAGGTTTGATCTTAATAATTTATGTCTGCCATTACACACAAATAAAGCGTCAGAAATTCAAAGTTAAAGAAAAGAGTATCAGTTCAGTACTTAGTCAAACACGAGTCTAACCTAGGCATCACAAGAGTTTGCTGGGTAGGGTCACTCGATACCGAGCTAACTCGAGGAATTCCTGTTGTATTTTCTTCTTATTTTTAACAACCCTGGTCATAGCATATTGATTTTTATCTCCGTAAAAACACTTGCCACTGAATGAAGTCCCCACTGATTCGAGGGTCTAGTTTAGACGAGTAGAAACCAATGGTTATAAGATGTATAGGTTTATAGCTAGATATGAGAATTGGAAATGGGAATTTGAAGCTTCATTGATGGACCATGTCAAATGGTCATCATTACAGAGAATTAGGAGATCTCATTTGATGAAAATTCAGATGATTCAGATGATTCAGAAGAATTCGAGGAATCGGGAAAATCTAAAGTTATATACATACTAAGTCATAGGCACAGTGAAGTGGAAGTAGAAATGATTCTTTTTTATGAAGAAATTGTTTGAAATTCTGCTTTGCTCGAGGATTTAGACACTTACAAAATTCAAACAAGAAGTTCTGCAAGTAGAAATGAATTTCTACATAGTTTCGCTTCACATTATCGATCATTTCTTACTTCAAAAAAAATTCTTAGCCAATATAGGCGAGTCTTGGCGAAAATTCCAGCAAAGAGTTAAATACTGCTTCTGGTTTGCGTGAACTCACTTTATTTTTAAGTTATTTACACCTAGATACAGTTCAATATTTAGAATGGATAAATTTAGAAAGTCAAGGCATAATACCTGGAAGTGTTTTAGCGGGTAACAACTGATGAGAAAACCAAGAATGATGCATCTGTGGAAGTCTCCACTAGAAGGCTATTTCCTGAAGAATTAGAAGTGTCTTCTGATGAACCTGGAAGGATCAAAAATTGTGTCCATTAGATGTTTAACATAGAAAAAAATCTAAAGAGAGAAGGCAGCAGAGCCCCCCCTGGAAACACCGAAACACAACAAAGTTAGTCAGTGGAGATGTTTGTGCACACAGTTTAAAAACCATAAAAGCTTACCCATTCAAGGTGTTGAGCTGTGATGCCCGACACATTTCCAGAATAGATGCCGCCAAGGACCTAAGAAGTTCAGAAAGAATACAAACGCATATAAAAAGAATTCTGGAGTACTCAAAGAAAGATATGTACTCAAGGATTTATCTTGTACAGATTCAAGAATTTCAGAAAGCATGATACCTTGGAAACAGACTCAAGAAACATGCCAGGTCGTACAGGAAGTGGTGTGCGTCCAGAAACACTAGCCTGGAAACTACAATGTTTCAGAATGCAACTCGAAACACATTCTTCAAAGTTCAGATTATGATATTTATTCAAGTCTAACATAACTCACCCTTCCAGTAATCCCACTAGGTATCTTCTCTGTATTGGTTTTCTCATCCTCGTCACTTTTGTCTTCACCTTCATCTTTTCCTTGCATTACATTTCTAATCATCTCTTCAACAGTTTTCCCAGGTCTCAAAGCAACTAGCTTTGTCAGAAAGTTAACCTGCATTTTAACAAGGATTCTTTTAAGAAAACTTGAATCATATTAACAACAATAATCATTGGATTTCTCTTGTGAAAGTGAATCTCTAATACACATGCCAGACATTGTTTCTTACAAGAACAGTGTGTAGTGCGCCCTAATCACTTATAGGTGAGATTAACTTTTAACGAGTGTAACGCTTTCAAAATTAAAAATGCCATTTTATGTTTATCTAAAGAATATAATTCTGCCAAATAAAGCATACGTCTGAATTAGATCCACCCTTAAATTTGTCTGGAAGTAAGCGTGACCAGACTCATATATATCAAGAAAAACGAAAAAACAAGACCAGAGTTGTGCAAGGAGTACTTAGGAATCAAAACTCAAAAGTAAACTACTGCAATTTTTTGGCTTGCGATTGTTTATATACCTTCGGTGCAAGGCGTTTACATGTGTTTATCATCGAGAATGAACAAATAAAAACCAACTGTTAATTGCCATATTAGTTCAAAGGTGGCTTCAAGAATGAGGTCTCTGAGATCTTTTTTGATTATATAGAGCAAGTTTCAATTTCCTAAGCACATAATTTCAGTAACGCATCTCCGGATTTTGAGATTTAAGCAAATGCACCTTTATGAGGTTGCAAGTAATGTTATAACTCAAGAATGAAACATATATATATATAGGGAGAGAGAGAGAGAACCTCAGCTTCGGGGAGAGTAGTGAAACCCCGGTCATTTCTTTCATCCAAAATTCCACCTCCCATCATATTCCGAGCCTCTTCTCTGATCAGAACAAGCCTTGCAAGTAGTTTTCGATCAGGAACAACGGGCCTAGATTCCATTGTCTGCAAAATAAGGTGGATATAAGCGGGTCAAATTGCCAAGACACGAAGGGGAATCAGAATTTTAAGATGGTAATTTAGCATCCTACACCAATGCAGATCAACACAACAGTTTTCAGCTCCATTAGTAATAGAATGTTCAAGCAGACATGCAGCCATCCTTCACTGAGATTTATAAGATTGCTCGCATAATTTCCATGTGAATTTCACTTAGTTAATATTTAGTATTTGGGTCAATTTTCATGTGCTTAATTAGAATAACTACACTCGAATATATGGACAGGCTAAATATCTAGCGGAACATAGTTTATTAAATAAACTCTTCAAGATTTATAAATACTTAACGAGTCACCCTTATAATTTGTCCAGCAGTCAAAATGGAAGATATGATGCATAAACGGGTTCAAGAAACAAACACTACAGTAATCTGATGTCTAAAATTTTAGACAGGCACAGGATGAAGATCAATTTGGCTACTCCAAGTGTATGTAACCAGGATACGGAAACACAGCGACCTCAAAATGACACACACTGATACGGGGCGTTGAACATGGCTTGTTACTCTAAGGATTTTGAAATAAATTAGTTGCGCACTTGCGCATTATTTGCTTCAGGTTTTTCTGAAACCTAAGAGGCTAATGGTGAGTGCAATATCCACAATTGTGTCTAGCAGTGTCAGAACCAAGTACGAATGTGTTATGCGTGTAGACACCTCAAATTTTTAAATAATGCATGACCCTTGTTACCTAGCTCTAAATTGGTGCAGAAGTTCAGTTCTGTACTCCAGGCACATGTATAGGCTAGTTGCCCCAGCATGCTGATCTACATCGATCTAAACTATGGATATCTTTGCTTCGGAACAAAACAATTAATATAGGAGTCAAACTTAGGAGCTAAGCAATCATATGGTTTGTAACTTATGATTTACGAGCATGCACTCATTATCATTTCTATCTGCAACATTCCCAAGCGTTTCTACTAACCAGAACACTAGATACTGAGCACAATATGATGTTTACCACTGTGGCATCAATATGAGCCTAAAATTGATTATCGAAAAGTTTCACTAATGTCCAGATTTTCAAGGCCAATGTGCCAGTATTGTTACCTCTAGTAAGTCATCAGCCTGGTTTGCTATGTCATTTAAATTTGCCCCTGGAAGTTGCACTTTTGTACCATCATTCCCAGTTTGAAAGACACCACCTCCCGCAGCAACTCGGCGTAGCAATTCATGTCTACTGTCTTTTTTGGGTGTTCGACAGAGTAGACCAATCACTTGAACCTGAAAATGTTAAAAACAAAAAAATCATCACTTAATGTTGAATAAATGGTTGTAGTTACAGGTTCCTTTTGCTTAGAGTTAATATCAATTATTAGTGCCAAAAGAACATGGCCTTACATGTGGGGGGCACTTTTTGGTAAGATGGGATAACACCGTCTGCTTGATAACCTCCAAGAGTGACTTGCGCTGCAAAAGGAAAAGAAATGAACAATTAACATATGAGAGAGCAAAAAGCGAGTGATTGTTGTCAGAGATTATTCTTTAGACATGGCTAACCTCCATTGTGTTAGTTATTTAGTCATATACAGTGGAAAAGGTTACAGGGAGTAATTGTTAAAAACTTAGATCTCTGAATCATGGAAAGCTGATGTCTATAATGGTAATAGAAGACACATTCCTGAACATATTTTTCGGTACTTACCGCATCAAAAATCAGAACCACAGTTTTTTTACAGAAACCATGAACAAAACAACAGTTCTTTATCAAAACATAACTAGTTTTAACTTCAGTACCTTTTCTCTCGAAGAGATTCTATAACACTCACTACCCTGTGCCAAATTTGTACCATGCTTTTAAATTTCACGGCAAAACAAAATTGTACCATCAAGGGCTATGCTTTGCGTATTATATTTACTTCCTCTCTTCTGCATCTCATTTCTACACCTCAAAAATAATAACAACATCTCTTTCACTGCATGTAATAGTGTCTTAAAATACCTTATCATCATCGTCTTTCTCTGCCAGTTGGATCATGTAATCAAGAGCCATCATAAACCCAGATTCCATTTGATCAACTCTCTTGCCAATAACTCCTTGTGCAGCTATCTCAACAGCCACCTCCTCAGATGCTTCATTCATGTTCATATCTTCCAACTTCGATCAAATATGTATATTAACAAATAAACAGTCAGATGGTACCATCCAATAAGGAAATGCAATGCGTGTTACCTCACACAGCTTATACAGTGAGGAATGCTTTCAATACTTGTATTATTCATGAAACGCAAAGGCAATGAGAATTTGCACAATGCACAAAGCTCTAAAGGATAAGATAGTTTAACTTTAGAAAAGAAAAACAAATGTACGACATATAGGAGAACTTAGAGAAAGTGTGAGGAAAGGAATGAAATAAGAGGGCTGGAGTACAATTCGGAAAAACTTGCAAGATATGAACACATTTATCTCAGTTACAACACCTCAAGGCCAAGGGCGGTATATTAATATTTTTATGATATAACTTTAAGAGAGCTATGAAAAGTTAAGAACTCACTCCAATCAAATTAACCTAAGAAGACCGTCACATTGACTTCCAATAAAATCCGATTGAAATGACTAACTCTAGCTAAATCAGAATACTAATAATCACTTGATGCAGGCCTACTTATTATTCAATTGAAAAGCGGAAAATCGGCATTTGGTTCCACCTTCAACCTTTTGACAATTGGAAATGCCCCAGTAACTCAAACCACTACACTATTTCCTAAAAGTGCCCGACTATACATGAACATTACTCTTACCAGCCTCAATCTATGAAGAACTCAAAATTCCGCATTCTTTTCAGAACTTAAAATGTCACTAACTATTCAATTACAGATAATAAGTGGCAATCAAGCATATATGTTAAAGTGAAAAACTTACTAGCTTAATCATTTCTTCAAGAACAGACGTAACTTGTTCACCACCATCAAGAAGAGCTTTATAATATTCAGGGTCTTGTTTCTCACCATTTTCTAGTGTTTTCACTCCACCAAAATCTTCTTCAGGAAATCCACCACCAACTTCATAACTTGCATAGAGATTCCAAGATGGGTTTTGCTTCTTCTTAGGTTGAAAGGATAAAAGGGATTTTGTTTTGGGGAGAAATGAAACTGTGAGCAGCTGAGAAGAAGGAGAAGAAGGATATGTTTTTGGGTTCAGTGCAGAAGTTAGTAAACAAGAACTAGAAGGAAATACTACTAATCTCTCCATTTTAGCTTTGGATGACGGTTTTTTCTATAAGCACTACTGAACTACTGCTAAATTGTGAAAAAGCTGGGAACAGACCTAAATGGCTGTGAGGTGAAATGGGAGATAAAAGGACGATAAAATGAAACAGATTTGTACCCTGTGGGGATTCGAACCCATGTAGGTTAAACCGTGTGTTTGCCGGTTTAGATTTGATCCATCAGGTGGCACCTTTAAGAGCAAGCACAATGGGTCCAAGAGCAACCACAATGGGTCGACTAGAGTAAGCGACCAAAGACTAAAAATTTAAGTCTTTGGTCCGGTCCAAGAACAGCCGTGTATAGTCGGACGGTGTGCTAGCGCCTGGTGTTGGGCGATGTCCCAGCGATGCGCTTGGAAACACGGGCGAAATCCTAGGATAACGCTTGTGCGAGACAGAATCTTAGTGTAACGCCTGGTGTGAGGCGGAGTACTAAAGTAACGCCTGGTATTGGACGGTATCCTAGGACCACGCCTGAGAGACGGGCGGTATCCCAGAATCACGCCTGATGGGGCGAAGGGCTAGCAACGCGCCTGAAGGAGTTGCGCTTGTGCGACTCGAACGTGTGAGTAAAATGGGACGGGCGGTGTGCTAGCGCCCCGCCTGGAATTCCAAACGAGATTATGGAATTGTAATTATGGAATAGGGATAATTTTTAGGGTTTATGAATGTTGTAAATTGGGTACAAAAAATTAATGATAATTTGTTGAATTGAAGATATAATTGATTAAGTTGTTGTTTAATTTGAGTTGGGTGATGGTTAATTTTTTGATGAATTGACTAGATTGTCTTGAAAATTTGGGAATTTGGAATGTTTATGTTTTAAAAAATATGTCTATGAAAGTATATAATTGTGGAATTTTGATGATATTTGGTACAGTAGGGGCATTGATATTGAAATATTTTGTTAATGATGAATTTTGTTCAAGAATGTTTGATTTTTGTATGTTGGTACATATGATTATGTAATTAGATAATTACTTTTGTAATTATGAAATTATTATGTTTTTCCTTGATTTATTGATTATTGTAGTTTTTTATCTTTCTGCATTGTGGGGATTACTCTTGATTTTCAATGTTATATGAATTGTTTGCCCAGATGTCGAGCAGTTTGATGTCCAGATTCGTTGGCCGAAAGAAGACGGCCAAGAAGACTAAAATCGTCGAGGATTCAGAAGAAGACCGTATTATTGAAGAAGCCGTAGAAGTTCCCGGGTTGGAACACTATACAGTTGTGGAAGATACTGAGGGTCACGCCTCCACCAATATAACGTATTGAAGCGACGCCAAATTCAAGTTTTCACATCGTGGTCCCTCGAATAGGTCCTTCAGACCTACCAAGGTATTGTTAAACATAGCCCTAGGGTCAAATATATTATTGAAAATGGAGGATGGGACCGATTACTTACCATAGATGTAGTAGGTTCATCGCATATTGACTATATTGTTGAGCGTTTTTGGGATACGACAAACACTTTTCATTTCTCGTTTGGTGAGCTTGGGTTCACACCCCTTGATTGGGTAATGTTGACAGGAATTAGTATTGGTATTGGTAGTCGTGTTCTGTGTGACTCAGGGAAGTTCCAATTTGAATATGTTTGGGAGCATATTTTTCCTGAACTTAAAGATAGTGCGGTTTGTAAAAGAGAAGGTATTCCCTACCAGTGGGTTTCAGATGCAATTACAGTTAAATTTTTATATACATATTTTGATCCACAAATATCGGTTGCGGCTAACGATGATAGTAGACTTGCTGATAGAGTGGTCAGAGCGTTTTATATGTATGTTTTGGGTGAGTTCTTCTTTTCAAATGCAAAAACCTATATTGATGTTGGATGGTTAGCTGCTTTTGAGGATCTAAATGCAGTTAACGAATATGATTGGGGTACTCTTGCATTTTCTAAATTGTATTCCGGTCTCGCCGTATCTGGCAGGGGACAAAAGTCATTGGCTGGACCCTTCCAAATTTTGGAGGTAAATTTGTTAGTGTTATTTATAATTCTTTTAAATTTTTTTTTTTGTTGCTCAGTTAGTTATTCCATTGGTTGTCAATACATTCTAGTTTTGGGGGTATGAATATCTGGGCATTTGTCGGCCAAAGAACTCTTCGCCTGAAAGTGAAAAGAAGTGCCCTAGATGTCGTCGGTGGATGGGAAGCCGGAGGAAGAGTATTGAAATTTTTCGTTCAAGGACTTCTCTGAATCAGTTGTCTGTAGACGATGTGACCTGGCAACCGTAGGAAGCTGCGACCATGGAAATTGGACGGAAAGCTGTAGAACTCTCAGGGAAAACGGCAATATTCTCTTGGCTAGGCACCGTGAGTTTATAATTTATTTCCATTGGAATGTTTTTTTAATTTCTTTGCATTTCGGTTAACTGATTGGTTTATTTATTTATTGTCAATTCAAATGGATAAAGAATAACATGTATCTCGGAGATCGGTGTTGGAAGCAGAACAATCCAAGATGGGGCATTCCTATCAACCCGCCTAGTTGTCTTTCCAACTTCAGCGACGAGGTGGTTGAGGAGATGAGCGGAAACTGTCTGGTCCCTGCAAGTGAGTTTGTACGTGTCGTGAAATATGATCTGTATATGGAGTATTGGCGACATGTGACTAACCTGTATAAATATACCACGAAAGTCGATTGGGAGGTTGAAACGTACGGTTATGCTAGTGACAGTATTAAACACAACATCCAATGTCGTCGTGAACATGTACCCATTCCTCCCCCACAACATCTACCATATGTAAGTATACAACAATACACTGTAAATTTGATTTTAGTATACAATGATGGTTCAGAATTTGATTTCATTTTTTTCATCACAGGTCGCGGCTTATGATTTAGTTCAAGAGTTGTCTGATTTTACTCACGAGTTTTGTGAATTTACGCTAAATAAAACTAAGGAGAGGATGGACTATTTAATTGCCAAAGATGCAGAAATATAGGGTCTACGAAATAAAAACATCATGTTGAACTCACAGCTTGCCCACTTTCGTCAACAACAACCACCCATTGGGTTTGGCACGTATGCTCAGAATATACCACCACCGATGTGGAACACCATGGGTCAGGGATCCTCATCAACAATGCAATCAAATAACTATAATTCCAAACCATCTTTTCCTACGTTTATGCCCCCGCACTCGGCGTCTGAGAATCAAGATACAAAAGAGTATTAATTCATTAGCATTGAATTGTTAGTTGAACATAAAACTTTTTCTTTTCTCAGATTTGAATTGTCTTTTTAAATTATTTTTCTTACATTTATAATAGTTTATTTTATCCTTTATATTAGTTTTGTATTGTCAATTCAAAACTGTGAATATTTTTCCTCTGTCGTTTTGGTCATTTGGTATTGTCTTGTCAACCGACATTTCATATCTCTGATGCGTCCGTCCACCCCACCTGCCGCAACTCTGTTTTTGCAATAAAATACCAACCGTGTATTGTCAATTCAAAACTCAGAAAAAAAATTCTAACTTTTGTCGTTTTGGTCATTTGGTATTGTATTGTCTTGTAGGGAAAAATGGGTTGTGCAATTATTTACAATGAAAGTACAATCAATGACTAGTTTTCGAAATTATCCTATAAATACATCTGTTTTCTCTACCAAATACAACACACGCCTAGTTTCATACACTCTACAAATTTCATTTACTCATCTCCTATTTGCAATTCACTTCATAACTCTACCTACAAACATGGCAACATTTGATTCAGCTGAAGATTTTGATATAACCAAAACATGGCATAACGAAACCCTACATGAAGATGTCATAGCTGGGAGGGTTGAACCTAAAACCTTTTAGGGGAGGATCTACATCCAATATGCTTGAGAATATGGAAATCCAAAGCAAATATATCTTGAACAAATTCATGATAGATACCAACTTATCCGAATAGGGATAGCTGATTATATAGCTATACAACAACGGATCTTTAACCCCAGCCATTTAGCCTTGTCGATCCAACAATTTGTAAGTATCTTTTACTTAACCTAAGTTTTTTGGTCTTCCAATAACAACATAGTAAACTTGATGAATTATGTTTTTTTTTCCTATGTTTGTGTAGGAGGATCTCGCAAAAAGGCACTACTATCAGGAAAAAGGAGAAGAGTTCACATTTGTAGAAAGCTACGAGTTCATTAAGTCCAAACTGTAATCGGAAGTAACTGCTAACTTTATCCATCGATTTTGAGAATTTTTCTAACTTTTGTCAGAGTTTGGTTGTAATCGGTAGCTTATGTATTATCAATATATTTTAATACATGGCCACATTTCATTAGTGAATTAATTTTGTAAAATAGTTGAACATAAAATCATTTCATTGAATCGAAAAGGCATACATCACGTAACATTAAAGGAGATGAAATATAATAAATCAATAAATTACACTTAAACACTTAAGAAAACCTATTATCAAACCTCCAACGGGTCGTATGACGCCCGGGACGACGTTCTTCACATCTTCTGAGAATAATCAACACAAAATGATTGTTTTTGAGTGGGAACCTCAAATGAAAAAAGTAATCAAAATGGAATAAGTATTCTTCCATCACCCTTAGGATCTTGAAATGAGGTTGGTACCTGAAATCTGAACGTTTCCATCTTCTCCATTCCTCCAGATATCTGGCAACAACTTCATCATCAGTTTCATTCCTAATTCTTCTTTCATTCACCTTAGCGGTTAAATAAGAAAATTCTAGTACTACCCTTGTTATTTTCATATATCGACAAAAAAGGCCTGCTCTGTTCCGGTTATTGGGGTTACCGGTTTCATTACAAAAGTTAGCATGAATACCTTCTAACCATTGCATGCTCATTGAACCATTCATCTGACGTTCATGACCCCTAGTTGGATAATGTAATACTATGTTTCGACATAGGGATAAATCTTCCTCTAGGGTAAAATTATCTGCATTAAGTCTAAAATTTTCGAAAGCCATAATTATGAAAACGAGAGATTCTAAATCTTGTATGAAATGTAAAAGATGTGGATTTGAAATGGGAATGATAGATATAAATTCATTTATTTATAGGTGTATCAGAATACAAATTACAGCCATTGACAACGGTAACAAATTAACCAGGAATTAACCAGGCGGACTCCTAGGAGCGCGCCTAGCACCGAGCGGTGTCCTAGCGCCTCGCTTATATTTGAGCGAAGTCCTGGAGCTTCGTTTCATTGTAGGCGGTATCCTAGGATTACGCTCTAACTGAGCGATATCCTAGCGTTGCGCCTGTTGATGGCCGTGATCCTAGAGCACCGTTTCATCAGGCGTAGTTCTAGTGTACCGCTTGATCAGGCGCATTCCTACGACACCGCCCGTGTTTTTGAGCGTTATCCCAGCATAACGCTTCATTCCATGCGGTACACTACGACGCCGCTTGACGCTAGGCAGAATACTACGAGCCCACCCGAATAAACCATGTTTATTCCGGATTGGTTCCCAAATTCCCTCTGCTACAGTCGAAATTCTGGACTATCCACTACATTTGGTTACGCCGTTGCGCTTCACTTTTACGGACTATCCACTAAATTTGCTCTTTAATCCGTGTTTTAATCGCGCCATTGTGGACACTCTAACCATGGTGGACTATGGAAGTTCTATAGATAAAAGAAGGGCCGAGTGGCCAAGCTATCACCCATAATGGTCGAGTCGGTCATTTGTTTGTTTTTCTGATTACATCTAACACATTATATCTGAATTTGACTCGTTACATCTAATTTACAAATAATAAAATAGCAGTTATAGAAAACAAATATATTTCAGTCGGATATGTGTACGAGTTATGTACAAAATGATATTTGACTCAAATAGCTCCGAGTGGGACGTATAAACCGAATCAAACTTCAAATCAGACATAAAAATATATAAAAAAAACGATCAGACATTTGATTCGGTCAGATCCAAACAAACATGATAGAAATTCATGGGATAGAAAATTCAAACAAAAAGTTAAATTTTTCAAGATTTTCCAGTGTTAACAATGCATTATATATGGGATAGAAACACAAACATCTATCATTAAGCCTAAATTGATAACAATCTTGTCCAAATATAAGAATAAATTAACGTATAAATTCAACTTTTCACCCTAAAAATGAAATTAGGCAAGCATAAATTTTTTAAAAACCATAAATAAAAATATTAAAGGAAAAGCAGGATTATTTCTTTTATTTCTTACTCCATAGATCATACAAATAAGATTATTAAAAGAAAGAATATAACAACACCAACCGAACTATCACAGAGCCACTGTTACAATTTGAGTAAGCAAGCATTTCCACAGTTATACGTAGAAAAATAATTTCCCATCTATGCCTATAATATTTTTCAGTTCGTCAGGAAATTTTCTAGGCCCAATCTTAACTTTTCCCAACTCATTAAAACTTACACACAGTTACATCTTCTCAAGTTCCTTTACTCCACATTTTGCCAAATAATACGTAGCTCCATCTTGTACTCTCGTACAATTGCGATATTTATATTTAAAATTGATTTCATGTTGCAACTTTATGATACTCCTAATAACTGGAAACAGTTGTTTGAAAATTGCAATCCCCAGACATATTTGATTTCTCAATAACCTGTTGTAAATAATAGTACGATCAGTGTTGTGTATATCTTGAATACATGCCTTAAAATTATTAAAATTATATGTTTTGGCTTTGCTTAATTATCTCTAACCCCACAGTTCTTTAGCTCCCTTGTAACCTAAAGGCATCGGGAGATAAAAAGGAAACGAGATTTCCTTTTGTTGTAAGATAAATGGATTGTAGTGAAAGTGTGAGGCAGAAATGGGTTTAGGGTGTTACCTTGTAAACTTGTTTTGATCGTGGTATAATAATTTTAACGTCTTCGTAGTGGATGTAAATATCTTGATCGAACCATTTATATCTCTTGTGTTATATGTGTGCTTGTGTGATCGATTTTATTTTTATTTCATATCTTGATTGTGCTTGAGCCATTTGTTAAATCAAATTGGTAACCGAGCTTCGGGTTGAAGGAATCTATAATTGCAGCAAGGTATGAGATTGAGAAGTTTGATAGAAGGACTGTTTTGTTAAAACTTTGAAATGGGAAACGACTATAGCAACAACATTGAAGAATGAAGAGAAAGAAAAACTTATAGAGAAAACACATGGACTAATTTTGTTGTGTTTGAGCAATGGGGTCTTTAGAGAAGTAGCGACCGAAACGACTCCGGATGGACTACGGAACAAGTTGGAAGATAGGTATATGAATAAATCTATAACTAATAGTCTTTACCTTAAGAATAAATTACATACTCTTAAAATGCATGAATGAGCGTTTATTAGAGATCATGTTGATGATTATAATAAAATTCTCTTGGATTAGTCAATTTTTTATGAAAATCGAAGATGAAGACAGATCATTAGGTTTTATTTGTTCACTACCACCGTCATATGAAAAATTTGTTGATATCGTAATGTTTGGAAAAACCAAAATCTGCATGAAACACGTTAAAGTGCATTTGAACTCTAAGGAGTTGAAGAAGACCGGTATTTATGGTAAAGAGGTTTAGAGAGATGGGTTGTTTGTAAGAGGAAGATAAACCAAAATAGAGGTTCCGGTAAAAGTAGATCAAATTATAAGTAAATCCAAATCGGGTGAATTCAAACGCTATCATTGTTAGATAGAAAGGCATTTCAAGGATTGTCCGAAACAGAAAAGTCTTGAAAAAATTGCAAATCTAGGTAATACAGTTAATATTGACGTATAATGTGATGATAGGAAACTCTAGGTGGATTCTTATTTTGTTAGTACTTTTCATATATGTCCACATAAAGAATGGTTTACTACTTATTAAGAAGCTATACAATGAGGTAAAGTTCCCATGAGGAACAATGTCACTTGCAAAGTGGTGGATATAGGTACAATTCAAATTAAGATGTATGATGGTATGGTGAGGACGTTAACTAAAGTTAGGCATGTTCGAGATTTGAAATTAATTTTGATTTCTTTGGGTACACTTTATTCAAATGGTTGCAAGTATCAAGGTGAAGGTGGAGTTAATTATTCGTTCTCAAATAAAAATCTCATAATTATGAAAGGAGGAAAATTAATGGTAGTTATACACTGTAGGGTACTACTGTAACATGTGATGTATTTTCTTTAAAGTTCTTAAAAAGACACTATCAAGTTATAACATATGCGGTTAGGGTATACGAATGAGAAAGGTTTAGTTGTTTCGAGCAAGTAAGGTTTGATTGGTGGTCATAAAACTGAAAAAGTAAACTTTTGTGAGCATTGTGTTTTAGGAAACAATATAGAGTCAAGTTTATCCTAGCTATTAATAGCACCAAAGGTATTTTGGATTATATTCATTAAGATATTTGGGGTCCTTATCGGGTAGAGCCACATGGTGGTGGTAGATTTATGTTGACATTCATTGATAATTTCTCAATGAAAGTATGGATATTCATACTTAAATACAAAGATGGAACTTTTTTCAAGTTCAAGCATTGTAAGACTATGATTTATAAGCAAACTGGTAAATAAGTCAGGTGCTTGAGAACAAACAATGGTTTAGAGTTTTGTGAGGGTGAGTTCAATAATTTATGCAAGGAGGAAAGGTTTATAAAAATACCACAACAAAACGGTGGTGCATAAAGAATGGACATAACCATAATGGAGAGGCATGGTGCATGCTCTCCAATGCGGGGTACCAAGGGTGTTTTAGGCATAAACTGTTAACACATCAATCATCTTATTTAGAAAAAACAAATTTCCATCGAATGTTATTGAGTGTAAGACTCTAAATGAAGTTTGGAGATTCTTAGATCACAAGGATTGATTACGTACAACTTGCTTATACTTTTAATTATAAAGATAAAATCAATATAATACGAGAACTAAAAGTAGAGCAGGACACCAAAAATTTCGTTAACGAGGAAAACAACAGACTTCATTCGGTTTGAACACACATTGTGTTAAGACCGTACAAACACTAGCCTATTATAAGACTTCGGTTTGGAATGTATAGTTGAGACATAATGAACCCGTCGAGCTACTATGCTGCAGTTGTGCCCTACGTCTATTGATTCTCGCAAAAACATACACACTTGATTCCCCTAGATGATGTCCTTTACAACCCTAAACTTGTGAATAGCTCCATAGTCCATCGTGAAGACGAGTTGTTAGAGCATTGATCGATTGGACCCACCAAGCGTTGGTATGTTAAGTTAATTAAGGTATGACATCACACCTCAACACATGTCCATTTTCTTAAAGAGTACCCCTTCTTTACTAGTCTATCTGACGAAAAATTAATCTCACGATAGCCATGTCTAAACTGCAACAAATAAAGTATATTTTTCAATCTAAACCATCTAGCTTGAATAATCCACGGAAGGAAAACATAATGAAAAGCACAAAAAACTGCTTTAGTGTCAGTCTAAACCAAATTGTTAAAATAACCATTCTCCAAAGCCCATTCCAACGTCTTAATTAAGGGTGAGCATTTGGCCCGATCATATTTTGGTGGGTGGGTGCCCGGACCGTTCACTAATGGATTGGATGCTGATGGAATTTTTGAAATCCAACGGATTACGGATTGGGTCCAGGTGCAACCTTGAAAATCCATTGGACATCCAGACCCGTTAATACATTTTTATCAAACTTCTTTAATACAAATATGAGGTTAGTACATTTGTTTTTTTTTTCCAAATTAGGTATTCCTTTCATGTCATACTTTGATGATCTTATAAGATACAAGACCAACATATGTATAGGTAGACATACTTGATCTCAAACACCAAAAACATCTTATCTCAAAGAGTCGGGTTTTTCTTCATCTTCAAATTTTGAGTAACTTTAAAGTATTATACTTAAATCCAATTTTAGACCCTTAAAAAATAATGTAGTCTTATTTTTAAAATGATCCATAAACTTATTGCCTCTATTTCTCTACTATAAATTTTAATTATAAAACAAACATTGGATTATCCGCATCCAATTCGTCCATCCGTGCATTCATTGGATGCAAATCCGTTAGATGTTGGATTGAATGCGGGTACAAAATTTGAAATCCGTTATGAATTGGATTGGATACGGATGAAGTGAAAACCGGTCCAGACCGGCAGTGGCTGAACCAGGTTTTAAGATAGAGGGGTGGACTAAACTATAAAACTTAAGAAACAAGAAGACTAAATTCTAAAAATTTAAAGATTATACACGAAATATTACAGAAATTAATAGATAATTAAGTATTATACTGGCTCATGCTCACCCCTAACTTTAGTAACAACAATAACTTCAACAATGAAATCTCCAATGTCATTTTCTTAGATAGTAGACAACAATTTCCAAGATTATCCGTAGCTATCCGTCACAACATAAGATAATAAAACTTGGAAAAAGAAAGCTGAAAAAACTTTCAATTTTAAAAGTGAAACTAAATTTTCTACAACCCATACCAAAAATCTTCAGAATCAATAGTTCATAAACTCCATTCCACATACTTCCTTATGTTATGAAGCTGCAGTTTTGAGTAACATATAATACTTTATACTTTACCTTAAGAGGGAGTAATGGCATCAAAAATTGTTATATTTTTGGTAAACTAAATCTCCACCATCAAACTAAAAGCTACTATTCTCCAAATTTATCTAACTATATGGTTTTTGTATTTACCAAGAGCATGAACGGAGCTAAGTAGGAGGCAAGGGTATCTCCCGCCTCCCCTAAATTTTAATAATCGATCTTCCTTGATATAAATTTTAGCATGCATCCCTAACCAAGAGTAACAACGTTAGTACAGGATGTAGGATTTGAAAATGAAAAAAACACCCCTAACCAACTCCAAAGTATCTGGCCAGAATGAATCTTGGTTAGGGCTGTCAATAGATCCGGGTCCTCCCGGATACCATAGGATCCGGAATCGGACCCTGATATTTGAGTCGGTTTTGGGTCCTAACAGTTTCGGGGCCGGTTCCCAACTTTATAGACCCATAACCGGATCCTATTAAAACAACGGTGTTATCGGGTCCGGGTAGTTATTGGTTATCAAGAAATAATTATAAAAAGTCTAAAAATTGATGTTTGAACACACATACATTTTATATAACAACAAAACAGTAAGTAATGAGTTCAACAATCCATCTCCAACCGCATATGTAACTATAAATCAAAGGTTGCCGTAATATAACCACAAAAAACTGGCAGACTTATAATATATATAAAGTGTTTGTAAAAAAAGTGACTGCAAATGCAAGTCTCATTCACAAGTAATAACAAAACATCGGAGATAGTTTGCAAATTTGAATATTCTTTGGCTATATAAAAAAAAAGCTTTGTTTGTATATAATTCACCATCATGTCCTGCAACAATACAAATGCATTTCAAAGTTTAATAAATATGATAAATGTTGATAAAAGACTTTCATATAAAAGATTACCACAAGAACCAAGACACAATACTCAACAATGTAATCAAGATAAGTTATTTCTAGTGGTTTTTATAGTATTAGGATGGTACAAAACCTAGAGTTTCAAAACATTGAACCAATATAAAAAAGAATAAGTCATTTACCAGTTTGAATCACATATTTACAAGCTTGTACTCAACAAGAACAATAACAGGAAATAGTTATGCCCAAATGGGTAGACAAAAACATAAATTAGAACATTTGTATGAATTCTTCTAAACCTTCTCAAAAATCAACATAAGATACTAATCAGGCTAGTAGTCATATAAAAGTTGGGCAAGTTTTCATGGACGAGGTTCATACTCATGAGAGTCAAAAATCATACACTATGGTCAGTCACCCAATGAGTTTCAGTGCTACAAAGTATAATAAGTTTCAGATGCATTTTAGCAGTAACAACTTTCCTGACATGCGACATCGTATATCTCTCTAACACACCATATTAGAAAGTTAGAAACTTCACAAAAAACAAAAAATATAGTATCCCTGCAAAAACTATTAATAGATTAGTCGAGGCATAAGAAATTCCACAATAAAAAGATTCAAAACATTATAAAGTAGTATATAAACTTTACTTTGCAAACACAAAATTGGTAAGATAATATCTGACACTGCTCAGTATTGCCATCAACATTAGTTCCATCGACTTTGTATTCTTGCAGCTGATCAACTACATCTAAAATAGTCTTAAGGGAAGGATTATCCAAACCAAGTCCTACATCTAACATAAGAAAATGGTCAGTCACCACATGAACCACATAAAATGAATCGATATTACAATTATATATAAAGTGTTGATTAACATGAATACATTGAATAGTTTGAAAATGTAACTTACTCTCCAGCCTACTCCTTATCCAATATTGTCTGCATATCAAAGCTTCAATAGTCTCTGAAAGCATTGAAGAACAATATTTATCTACAACACTACCACTAGTGCTGAAAAACAGATTCAGAAGCCACAAAGGATGCATGAATTGCTAAAATATCACACGCCATCAATGCTACAATTGGGTACTTGATGTGATTTTATATAGTGGTAAAAAGAGGTTCGATTCTCGAACTTGTGAAGGTAATGATTTTAGAAAATATTAGATTTAATCTAATTAAATAAAAATCAGGAAAATAAACTAGAGATGATTTT
>JAJJMC010014068.1:516-10538 GCA_023531435.1 Papaver californicum | reverse complement strand
GTATTGAAAGAAGCAAAGCGAACACCGTTAGCGCAACATTTAACGCGCGTGTCATTACCAAGAGAATATAATATTCCAGCGTTCGAATGTTACGATGGAACCAAGGATCCAACATCGCACTTAAAGTATTATAACCGAGTAATGACGCGATGGGACGGTCATGAAGCGATCATATGCAGGTGTTTTCCGTCAAGTTTAACAGGGACAGCATTATTGTGGTACGACAGATTACCGGAAAATTCTATCAATAATTATGCACAACTGGCCAGAAAATTTTTAGAGGCATACATGTATAACAGACCAATTGATTCAGGGGAGGACAGACTTTATTCTTTAATGTCATGGCCAGAAGAATCGATCCGATCATATACAACTAGATGGCATTCAATATGTCAAGCAATAGGTGATTTAGACCCTATGACAGCTATAAACCATTACAAATGGGGGATTGTAGATCGGAAGAGTCAGCTCTTCGTTGAAATCCATCGAAATAATCCAAAAACTGAAGGCAAATTGAGAGAAATAATAGAAACATGTGCAAGACTCCAAGATATACAGGATCAAGGATCGAGAATTAATTCTGAAAATCAAGGAAATACAAGGAGAACAAATTCAGTTGAAGAATTACCAGAACAGAAAAGGAAATGTCCTCCAAAAGTTGAATCAAAAGAATCAAAACATCCTCGACAAGGGAATGGAAAAAATTTTGCTCAACAATTTCGAGAAAGAACTTTTACCAAGCTTAATGTTTCATATTTCAGGTTATTCAACATTTTGAAGAATCGACCAGGTTTTCAATGGCCAATAACAAAGGGAAATCAACCGGAACATACACAACACTCCAAAGACTATTGTGAATACCATAACTACAAAGGACATACAACAAACAACTGTAGAAATTTTATAACATTGGTACAAAGAATGGTCGATGCTGGAGAATTGAAGGAATTTGTTCAAAAAATTGAACCATCAGAAAAATATGATGAAGGCAAAGCAATACATATTCCATATAACAAACAGACAATTAATATGATTTCATGTGTGGAAAAGTGTGATACAGATTTGAATGTAGCAATCAACAAGAAGTTGTGCAAGAGAATTCGGAACCACGAGGCCTTTAGAATTCAAGGAAGGCAAGTAGAATTATGGGAGGATTGGATGGCACATCCATTAACATTTTCTGCACAAGAAGTAAATCAAGAAATTGAAATGCATAATGACCCTCTTGTGTTGACGTTATTGATATCTGGTTGGAATGTCAAGAAAATACTCTTGGATGGGGGCAGTTCATTAAATGTGATGTTCTACAATACATTTTGTAAAATGGGTTTTAAAGAAGATCAACTCATCACTTCACGATTTGTCATTTATGGATTTAATGGAATATCGTCCAAGCCAAAGGGATAAATTGATCTTGAAGTATCGGCCGGACCGATCAACATTCTGACAAGATTTAGTGTTGTGGATGCACCATCCCCGTACAATGCTATAATTGGAAGACGATGGGTTCATCAATTAAAGGGTGTAGTATCAACTTATCATCAGTATCTATGATTTCCAACACCACGAGGAGAGATGGAGATAAAGGGTGATCAAGAAGATGCTAAACTTTGTATAATGGCAGAGACAAGAATAAATGAAGAACGGGAGCATTTACAATGTAAAAAGAAAAAAGAATCAAGAATTAAAGCAAAGGAAGAGGAAATAAATGAATACCTAGAAAAAAATGCAAAAAATAAAATAGAAAGTGAAAAAGGAGAGAATAGCAAAAATCAAGAAAATTTGGAAAACCAGCCGCAAAAAGGGGCGATGTAGCAATTAAAGGGAACCCCAACTCCAATTGGGATTCCAAAACCAGTTTTCACCCCAGTAGAGCAAACAAAAATCATAAACATCGGCACCGCAGAATGCCCCAAGCAAGTGCGAATTGGGACGTTAATAAAATCAGATGTGGAACAACAGATAGTCAAATTACTTTGTGAATATATAGATGTGTTCGCTTGGAGAATAGAAGACATGCCGGGGATCGATCCCAGCATCGTCCAGCATGAATTAAACATACATCCTGATGCAATTACTTTTCGCTAACGGATACGAAAAGTCGCACCAGAATATCATGAACAAGTGGAAAAAGAATTAGCAAAACTTTTAGGTGCATGATTCATTCGAGAGGTACGATACCCTACATGGATTTCTAATATGGTAATTGTCCCGAAGAAGAACGGTGGAGTAAGAATTTGTATAGATTTCACCAATCTAAATAAGGCATGTCCAAAAGCTAGTTACCCGCTCCCAAACATCGACCAACTAGTAGATGCTGTTGAAGGACATGAGATGTTATCATTCATGGATGGACAATCTGGATACAATCAGATAGCGTTAGCAGAAGCGGATCAGGAACATACATCGTTCTTCACTCCACGGGGATTGTATTGTTACACCAGAATGCCATTTGGGTTACGAAATGCAGGAGCAACATATCAACGTTTAGTGGACGTAATATTCAAACCATGGATCGGAAAAACTTTGGAAGTTTATGTGGATGACATGTTAGTGAAAAGCAAGTTATCTGGTGATCATTTGCGAAACCTGACTGAAATTTTTGGTGCACTACGAAAGTATAAGATGAAAATAAATCCAGAAAAGTGTATTTTTGGTGTGACATCAGGGAGATTTTTAGGATATCTGGTTACAAAAGATGGAATTCAAGTTGATCCAGCAAAAATACAAGCAATAACGGATATGCCATCACCAAACAGTATAAAGAGTGTACAGAAGTTAAATGGGTGTTTGGCTGCACTAAGTAGATTTATTGCAAGGTCATCAGAACGATGTAAACCCTTTTTTGATGTACTTAAGAAGAAAAATAAGTTTGAATGGAACGATCGTTGTGAGCAAGCATTTCAAAGTATAAAACTACATCTTGCCACATTACCAGCATTACAAAAACCAGAACCAGAAGAAATGTTAACTTTGTACATAGCAGCAACAGAAAATGCCATTAGTGGAGTAATGGTGCGAACGAATGAGAAAATTGAGAAACCTGTATACTACATCAGCAAGACTTTGAATTCAGCAGAAAGAAATTATACAAAGATTGAACAATTAATTTTGTCATTGGTATTTGCTACTCAGAAGTTACGCACTTATTTTCTCACTCATTATGTTCGTATTTTAACCAAAACTCCATTGGAATCAGTTTTAAAGAATACAGGGAAGGTAGGAAGAATAGCAAAATGGAACGCTCAGCTAGAACAATACAACATTGTTTATGAGGTACAAACTGCGCAGAAATCCCAAGTTCTAGATGATTTTTTGGCAGATTTTCCAATCGAGGAAGAGTATGAAATTCAAGGACTTCCGGGGTGTGAAGAAGAAGAACCAGTAGAGATACTAGATTCAAATAGTTCACAACGATGAGAGGTTTTTGTTGATGGGTCGCGAAATAAAGAAGGAGCAGGAATAGGTATCGTGATTACAGCGCCAAAGGGAGAACGTATGGTACACTCATTTCGACTTGAGTTCGAAGAACATACGAATAACATAGTAGAATATGAAGCAGTGGTCCATGCTCTCAAACTCGTTATTGAATTAGGAATAAGTGATGTAAGACTCACAAGTGACTCGCAGCTGGTGATTAGACAGATCGAGTTAAAATATCAAACGGTCGATGAGGACTTGGAACGATACAAAAATCTTGTACAAAGTTTAACAGTTTGTATTCCAAATATTATTTTTCGACATCTGTCTCGTGAAAAGAATCGACATGCGGACGCACTGGCATATATCTCATCCATGGTAAATGATCCAAATACTAAAGCACTAAAAATTGGGAGAATATATGAGCCATCCATAAGAGCACAAATATTAAATAACATAGAGGAAGACGGTATCGATGACTCAGCCATACAAAATGCCACATCTACATCGCAACAAGAAAATGATCAAACCAAGTGAGCCAGATTGGAGAGTCCCGATACATCAATATTTACAAACTAAAGAATTACCAACAGATTCTAAAGAAGCAAGGAAAATTCAACTTAAATCAAACAGCTACCAACTTAGAGATGGAATTCTTTATCGACATTCTTTTCTTGGACCATTATTTCGATGTTTATCACGAAAAGAAGGATTACGAATTCTCAAAGAAATACATTACGGAGATGCAGGAAACCATAGCGGAAGACGATCGCTAGCATTAAAAGCTAAAATGCAGGGTTATTATTGGATTTCCATGTTGAAAGATTCGGAAGAAATGGTTCGAAGGTGCGAAGAATGTCAGCGATTTGGTAAGAAAATCAAAGCACCAGCTACGGAATTAAATTCAATACTTAGCCCATGGCCATTTGCAAAATGGGGAGTCGATATAGTTGGACCATTAGCTGAAGGCACAAAGAAAAGAAAATACTTAATTGTAGCCACCGATTATTTCACCAAGTGGGTAGAAGCAAAAGCACTAGCGCGAATCAGAGACACTGATGTTTTTACATTTTTATTCGAGAATATCATCTGTAGGTTTGGTATTCCAGCAGCGATAGTTTCTGATAATGGAAAACAATTCCAGGGGAAGAATATCGATATGTTATTTGAAACATATAATATTCAAAAACATAAATCTACACCTTTTTACCCACAAAGTAATGGGCAAGCAGAATCCACAAATAAAACAATTGCAACAAATCTGAAGAAAACATTGGATGGATATTATAATAAGTGGTGCGAACAATTACATAATACATTATGGGCATATAGAACCACGAGAAAAGCTTCAACTGGAGAATCACCATATCTTCTTGCTTATGGAACAGAAGCAGTAATACCAACAGAGGTTATTTTGCCTACAACCAGAACAGAAGCATGGGAGAAAAACCTAAATTCAGATCTCATGTTACAAAAATTGGATGACTTGGAAGAAAAAAGAGAAGTGGCACTCCAAAAAATGGAGAATTATCAAAGGGGATTAGCTCGAGAATACCATAAGCGTGTAAAATCCCGAAATTTTGTCCAAGGTCAATATGTCCTCCGACAAATAACAGAACATCAAAGGGACAAAAGAGCAGGAAAATTCGCACCAACATGGGATGGACCATATGTGATTCAAGCACCGGCAGGACAAGGGTCGTACTATCTTCAGAATTTGCAAGGAGAAATTTTAAAGCATCCGTGGAATGCATAATATTTAAAGCTTTACTATCTGTGAATGATACCACAAAAAGCAGGTACATAAACAATTAATTCATTAATTTCTTTTATAATCACTCCAGGAACATCGTACCATGGAGAATTTTATAATTCCATTGATCCCGGAATGTCATATACTTTGAATCCAGGAATATCATATCTTGGAGATTACCATGATAATCAAAATTCCATTAATCTCGGAATTTCGTATACTCTGAGCGCTCAAAATCAATCCAGGAACATCATATTCTGGATATCGTTGCGATTGACGACATAATCATATACAAAAGGTGAACATTATCCTTAGAGAATTTTATTAACAATGAAATTCTTATCAAGAAGGGGTTCCTAATTATTGGTTTATCAATTTTCAGAGTACAGTTCGGGACCAACCCTGTATCTTACCCCTGGCCCGGGTTTGTTTCGTATGTGTGGGATCTCGAACAACACGATTTGAGGTAAAAAGTACTTCAATTCATGGAACTTAGAAAATCATATGATAGCCAAAAAGATCACTTAATCATATTTTCTTGTGCAGGGAACAACATAAAAGGCAAGTCTAAAAGTTACAAAAGAAAATCTTTGAAAGACACACAAAGTACAAGATGGAGGAGTTAACAGAAAATGAAATTACAAAGAATATAATCAAATATCAGGAAGACCGGATCGAGATGGTGGAGGAGGAACCGCAGGCACAGGAGCGCGCTTATTAAGCACTGAAGGATCGGATTTTGCACGATCTAAAGCAGTATTGAAGGACATCGCAATCTTCGCTTTAGCCTCCTGCCTGACCCATTGAACAAAATCACGCCCAAAGTTGATTTCTTTGTGAAGCTCTTCGATCTTTTGCTGATCTATTGCTACTTGAGCACTAAGATGTGATTTTTGATTTTTCTCTTCACTTAATTGTGCAGTTAATGAATCAATCTCTTGTTCACGAGCAATAATTTTAGAAAGTTCAGTAGATAGTCGAGCATGTAAACTCTCAATTTTTGAGGCGCTAAGAGTCACATTATATTCAGAAGTCTTTAACTCTTGAGTAATCTTTTCCACTGAATCTTTTGCTGAATTAAGCTCAGTTTCTGCTTGTGTTGCTCGATTCTTAGCCTCATTTAACTTTGTCTCCAGTTCTGAAAATACAAGAAAACATCAGACAAATTTTATGATATCAAGAGCTATAAAATCAGGTAAACCAAAAATGTACCTCTGACAACAGATTTAAACTCTAATTCTTTATGAGTTAGCAATTTTACAACTTCTCGATATTTTGATTCTGCTTTATTACGCCTCCAAGTGGCTAAATCAGAACTATCGTTCAGCTGAGTCAGTTTATCTCTAACCACATTCATCTCTTTGAAAACTTCCCTTGCATGATTATTCAATTGTACCATTCTACATTCGATCCTAAATAATGTCTCCATATTTTCCACTGGACCTAGTATAAAATTTAAATGTTTCATATAAATCAAGTAAATAAAATAGTAATTGAAAAGGAATGAAAAATAAACCTTGATTTTGATTCTGAAGATTTTGATTGTGACCTTCAATAGTTCGGAGACGATCCTGTTGCTGCTGATATTGATCATTATGCTGATGTTGAAGCTGTTGAAGTTGTTGAAGTTGTTGTTGAAGAAGATCATTTTGCTGTTGTAAATCATCATTCACCTGTTGTAAGGATACATTCTTTTCCTTCATCTCCACTGATTCTTTCCTAAATATCAATCCCATCATGGTAGCTCGAGCCTTATAAAATTTATAACCACTAAACAGACAGTCGTTACTATATTGGAGTTGAGCTAAAGCTTGTTGTGGAAGTGAATATAACGAACTATCGGAAAGAGTCAAAACTTCATTGAAGGTTGGAGGAGGCTTTACAGGAAATCTCTGTTCAAAAACATCACTCTTGGACCATGCATCCAAAGTTTCGTCCATAGGAATCGCACTAAGTGAATCCTTGAATCGAGACATGAAGCCAGAATCAGATTTGATAACATCAGGATTAGATGAAACATTCCAAAGCCCTTGAGAAAGAAACCATTTATATGCTTCTTCTTCATCACCAACTAAATTAAGACCTTCACTGGAGATTCGATCGGAAATAGACTTCAGAGTAGAAGGATCGACACTTGGAAATGAAGTATCGACCTCAACAGCAACAGAAGTAGATCGAACCAAAATTTTGGAAGGAGTGATCGATTCGAGAATTACTTCAGAAGTCCCTTCGACTTCAGGAGGGATCGAACTGGAAGGAGGGATCGAACTGGAAGGAAAGTTTTCTTCTTCAGTTCGATCAATAATGTTAGCTTCCTCAACAATGGCGGTATTAGCTTCAACATTCATATTTTCCACACCACCAATCGGAAGTATCTTGGCATTATCCTTCTCCAATGTATTCTCTTCTTCAACATGGGATACTTCATTCACTACATCAACAAGATCATCAATAACAATATCATCTCCCTCTTCTTGAGGAAGGCCAGAAAAAGTTTCCAATGCACCATTATCAGGTACAGGGGAATCAAGCACGAAATCAAAAGGAAGTGGAGAAACGATGTTATAAAAATTGGATGAAGTACCAGAAAGAGGTGCAACCATAGGATCGGATCGTTCAGATACCACTATTTCTGCTGGCATCGAGGAAACTGGAATAACATCGATAGGATCAGACTGATCCAATGGAAGAGCAACAATCGAACTACCTTCTCCCTTATTCAAACTGGAAGCCATCTCTCTTACAACCTCAGTTGAGAGTTCAAGAGTTCTGGGCTTTTTCTGTTTCTTCTCTACTGTGAGAATTAATTTTCGCTTTCCTCTACCCTCAACCGCGGGTTCGATCGATTGTTCATTCTCGATGATCTGTCTATTCTCGACGATTTTAATACCTCGATCAGGTGGAAGAAGGGGGATTCCAATGTCCAAAGAAGGGTCGACCTGGAATCAAAAAAAAAGTAAAAACATTTAAAAGAAGACAATAAAAATCGATACGCTATATCTAAAAGGAATGATATCAACTAAGAATTCCGAACCTTGAAGTCAAATTTGTAATCATCAAAGTTCAATCTCCAGGGGCAATAGTTCGGGAAACAATTGCGAAGATGTTGAATTTCACTAGTAGGGATATCACCATATACCCAAGGTCCCTCGATCAGAATAGGGGTGCGATACCATTTATAATCATGTTCTCGACGAATTCTCTCATTCGAAGGAAAGTCAGCATTGGTATATGGAGCTACCTTGATTCTGGGGTCATCAACTTCTCGAAGAAGAGGAAACCCTTGGTAGCATTTGCGAACAGGACTAACACTCCATTTAACATGATTTTTGACAGTAATACCATCACCATAAGTATTCTGGAAATTCTCAGGCGTATAATGAACACGTTCTGAAGGATCGGGAACATAACAAGTAAGCCGGGTACGACCCTCACTGCGAAGGGTACATTCATCGAGAATTCGCCACCAATTACCATTATACTGTGTGATAGAACGAAGTTGAGTATGCGGAGCCCTGCTGCGAGTAGCAAGAACTGTAAACTGGAAAGGGTTGTTTTTGCTATACAGAGGGAGATGAAGACCAGCTTCCAAGGCACCAACAGAAATTAATAATCTATTATGGGTATATTGAAATTTTTTCATCGAATCGTAGGTCATCATATCAGAAGCACTATCAACAAAAGAAACTTTAAATCCGTGAAGATTATGTCTTCTTTTAAATTCCTCAATATCCATAGATCGATAGCTATAAGATGGCATTGACCGTTTATTCTTGGGGGCAACATTAGGGACATCGGGAGAAGAATCCCGTACAGAACGAGGTATAGCAGGAGAAGGAATAGCAAGAGACAAATCTTGACGAGAAACAGCATATCGAGACGAAGAAGACCTACTTGATCTCCTGTTTTCACCTTGATTGCTGGCAGCATCAGATTTTCTTGGAGACATATTGAAGATCTGAGCAAAAAGAAACAAAAGAAGGAAAAAATTAATATATGAAGAAATTACCTAGCAATAATTACAGTGTAAAAAAGGACCTTTTCATTCATACATAACCTGAGAATCACAATCTTTTTACTACACCGATAGACCCTCAACCAAGAAAAGAAAATTTCGAATCAAGAAAAATAAAATTACTTACATGAAGAAAAGAAGTTAACAATGGCCAAATCGAAGTGGAGAAGAAACCAATTAACAAGAATAAAACTCCTGAGTAGTGGGAAGATTTGAAAAGTTTAAGGAAGACAAAGTGCAATAACTAAAAAAGAGACAGTAGAAAGTTACAGGATATTTAAAGAAGAAGAATGGTAACCGCCACAAGATGGGAGAGCAAAATAATCGGAAAAGATTTGATTTCATTGAAAAAAGTGTAACTGACATAATCATGTTAATACCAGCGGAAAACTCGGATAACGTGCAGAAAAGAAACTGAAAAGTTAAAAACGACAAGTCCTTCTCTATTTTTCAAAATCTCGGATCGACCGTTGGATGATTTTGTAAAAAAGAGAAGAAGGGGGCAAATTGTTAGTAAATTAAAGAAGCATGACACGTGGAAGAAGATCAAGTTAAGAAGCAACCAGATTAAAAACGGGTGAGAAACATAGGATCATTATTAAAGATATCAAATTTCAAAAAAAAGACACGAGACGTTTCCTGACATCTGAGCGATGAATCGCATGAATGACACATAAGATCGAGAAAGCGGAACACCATCGAACAAAACAAACAGCATTAAATGATAACTGATCGGGAAAGTAAAAAGTTATTATTACTATATTATTTTAGGATCGAGAAAGTACAATGTAATAATTACTCTATGGTCGAGAAAGTAAATTGTAATAATTACTC
>JAJJMC010014064.1:0-11577 GCA_023531435.1 Papaver californicum | reverse complement strand
ATGCATATCTTTTTGTATTTTTTAATTTTCTTTTTTGTTTTTTTTTTATTAAGATAACAAAACGAGAACAACTACAAAAATAATTAAACTGAAATTAACAAGGCCATGGGGAAAGGACTTAAGCACTTGATTCTTCACAACTTGTATTGCCTTGGTATCGTATTAACTTAAAAAACTTACATCTTTTTTTTTCTTTCTTCTTCACTTTGTTTTGTCTTCACTTTTGATATAGAACTTTGCTCCTCTTTTTGTTGCTTGCAAACCTTGACTATATGCAACTTTCTTCGTGATTTTCACTCTGCTTGTTGATGATGATGTGTTTATATCGCTGCTTCGTTGAGAGAATGGTGCCAACTGCAAACAAGACTACAAGATAAGATTAGCAATTCTGATGACACTCTCATGATTGATGAAATATCACTCAAGAGATCAAAATGTAGTGCTGAAATTGATGTGAATTTGGGTATCTCATCATTCTACCCGGAATTAGCGTAGGATGACACACACTCCAAAGGACAACTTTTAGACAGGTATAAAGGATTGAAGGTCTGGTGCCTTGCTTGATGTAACAATAGGTAGTCTCCACTAATGATTGATTAGCTTATCTAATATTGTATTCTTTCTACACCTAACTCGCCACCGGCGGTTTAAGTCTCTTTTTATCAGCTATTGCCTCTCAACAACTAAGAAAACCGAATATCATTCTCTATTACTTTTAAGTTCAATTATTTTGGTAAGAACTTTGTATGTAAACTTAGCTAGAAGTATACTAAGTGACTCTAAAATCTCTAAAAGTTGGATGTTTTCATGCTAAATCACTCCCCCACGCTTACACTTTACATTGACCTTAATGTAAATTGACTCGTCCAATATACTATTCAAAGTGGAAAATCCTATAATATGACATGCAAAGATAAGAAAAATAAAACTTAAAAAGATAAAGATAGAAATACAAAACCAATGATTTACCTCTTATTTAGTGCTTGGTTTAACGTCGTTAGCCCGACAGTAGACTTCTCGCTACTCATTAGCCTGCATTTAAACAGTAGCATGAATATCTGAATGAACATCACTAGGGTACTGAATTGCTTCAAAAATATTAAAGGGAATCTTTTTATCGTCAAACTTTATTGTGAGAGTTCCTTTATCAACATCAATCACGGTTTTAGCCATTTTCATGAATGGTCTCCCAAGTAACAGCGGAATAGACGTGTCAAATCTACTATCCATCCCCAATATGTAGAAATCGACTGGGAATAATAGTTGAATCACCTACACAAGAATATATTCAATAATACCTCTAGGGTATACATTAGTACGATCATCTAGTTGTAAAAGAATTTCAGCTTCTACCAATGGACCCAAATTCAAAGATTCATAAATAGATGCAGGGATAACGTTAATTGATGCTCCTAAATCAAACATAGCCTTTACAAACCTTTTTTTACCAATCACAACATGTATATCAAAACTACCGGGATTCTTAGAATTGGGTGGGAGTTTCTTTTGAAGGATAGCCGAAACGTTTTCCCCTACACTCATTACCTCGTCACCTGTTAACCGTTGTTTCTTGGTGCACAAGTCCTTCAGAATTCTCGCATATTTGGGGACTTGTTTTATCCCATTTGTAAGTGGAATGTTCATATGAATCTTCTTGAAAATCTCCAAGATCTCCTTATCTTTTTCCTCCTTTTTAGAGTTAGCAAACCTGCGTGGAAAAGGTAAAGAAGGAACATAAGTAGAAACACGAGGTTTACAGTTTTCTTTAGGTACCTCATCAGTTTGGGAAAAGTCGGTAATCTCTTTTTCCAAAACCGGCTCCTTAGGGTCTTTATTCTTCTCAGCATCTTATGGTTCCACAGTTTGTGTACCACTTTTCAATGTCACATCATTGACAGTTTCTCTTGGTTTAAGAGGTTCAGAAGGGAGTTTCCCACTATTTTGTGCCTTCAGAAGATTGATCCCACTTGCCATAATGCTCACCTGCATTTGTAGCTCTTTGATTGCATTATCAATTATCTGCCAATTTTTTCTGTATCAGTGATGTTATATTCTTCATTATGGCAAGCATCTCCGATGATTCTGAGTTCTCAAATAGTTGTGGTTTTTGTACTTGTTGTTGAAAACCACTAGGACGATTGAAAACCCGTCTTGGAATTTCAGCCTGCTTGTTTGCATAGCTGAAGTTGGGATGATCTCTCCACCCTGGATTGTATGTGTTAGAATAAGAATCATACCTTTGTCTTTGGGTAAAATTGGAAAAATGCTTTATATTAGGATTTCCCGTTGGGCAAATGCCCCACAAAAAGAAAAAAATTATAGAAAAATACCCCACCGCTTAGTTTCCCATCCAAATAATCAATATCACGATATTGACTAGTCAATATATCTTTTGACGAGATATCATCAGAAGATAGCATTATCAAATTAATATCATATTGTTTACAAAAACTGATGACACGTGGACGGATCTCGTCCCATGAATCTCGATTTAATAGTACGGCTAAAAATTGGGATTATCTAAAATTATTGTTTTACTCGTTCTTCATATGTTGTTCATGTTGTGACACGTAGATTTTGAAGGCTCGATTTCATCCACGTTTTACCTAAAAGTGACCACAAGTAGTCCCTCTTGTTATCATCGATCTCCATCTTCTCTGTTTCTCTTTTACCAAAAATTAAAACTGAAACACACCACAACCAGAGGTGAAGATTTAAAGAATATGAATCATGGTAAGGAGTAAATCGAGAATTTGTGTGTATTCGAGTTTCTTATTTAGTAAAGACAAAGGAATTTATAGAAAAGGTTTTCCTTCCTCAAAGATGCGACAACATCAGCAGTAAAATCAGGGATTTCAAAAGAAACAACAGCATGTGATTCGCAACAAGATTATAAACTTCCATGGATGGATTTCATCAATCCAAAGATAAAGATACGATGCATTAGTTCGATCATCATAATGAAGTTTCCTTTATGCTTTTGAATGATTATGTGGGTCTATGTAAATGTAATTGATTCTCTGTGTATTGAAATTTGATAATCTTCTAATTAAACCATAAATTTCATAACACCTGTGATTAGGGTTATTTTCTTGGTGTCATTCCATTTATTGATTCAGATCCGGAATTCAGTGTTGCGATATGATTATCTTATGTTGTTACAGCTGCTGCCATAGTCAACCTCTAGAATTGAATCTCAGCTTTTTCTGAATTTTAGTGATTTATCTGGTTTTAGAGCGGTGGGGGAGGGGGGATCACATTAGCCCATAGTTAGATCTGGTTGAGACCCAAAGAGGACTCATTAAGTAATATCTAAAGACTAAGGTCATTAGAGGTCGATCATTCATTTGTTTGACTATATTTGTTATTAGTAAGATGATGAAAATCCTACTAAAGACACAGAGGTAATTTATAAAGAAGGTTTGTCTTTTCTGGTAATAATACCAGTTCCCAGTTGTAGTCGTCCATCACTTAACCCTATGACACGCGGTGAAATCCTGATAAAGGGATGATTTTGTTTTTTTTCGTACCGGAACAGCACACATGCGTGGGTTTTCAGTATTTAATTGTGTTTGGATGGAAAATTAGACGCAGGGGTATGTTCCCATAACTTTTTTTTGTGGGGCATTTTCCCGACGAGACATCCTAATGTAAGGTATTTTCCCAATTTTCCCTTATCTCTACTGATTTGGGAAAATATCGTTGACTTGATCATTGCCTTTTTTATAACCTTGGGAAGATGCCGGTACCACCACGGCTGCAATTTGTTGCATTATTGTTGCCATGTTCCCCATTTGTTGACGAAGTTCAAAAACTTCGCTCACTTCACTAACTCTCCTGACGAGTGATTCTGACCCCACGACTTGAGAATTGTTGAGAATTTGTTTCCATGTTCTCAATTAACTCTCTAACTTTAGCTATTGTTTTGTTCACTAATGCTTCACCACCTGCAACATCGAGAAGATTCCTGTCACTTGCTTGAAGTCCGTCATAGAAGTACTGGATGATTGAAAAATTATTGAATTGATGATGTGGACAGCTAACCACCAATCTATTGTAACGTTTTCAGCATTCATACAATGTCTATCCTGCCATCTGCTTAATGCCACAAATCTTTTTTCGAATCTGAGTTGCCTTTGATGCTGGAAAGTATCTCTCTAAGAAAAGTTTCTTCAAACCATTCCAAGTTGTGACACTGCCAGAAGGTAGATAGTATAACCATTCCTTAGAATTGTCTATCAAGGGTAATGGAAAAGCTCGTAACATAACTCCATATGCATTTGTACGCTTTGGTAGCATGGCCATGACTATGTTATGAAAACCCATTAGATGCTTGTTTGGATCTTCATTATCCATTCCATGAAAACTTGGTAGCTCACGGATTAACCCTGGCTTAATTTCAAATATAAATGTTGTTTGAATACACCATTGTTGTATATCCAGTTTGTGAGAAGCTAAGTTCTTGAGTGTACGGTTCGCATCACCTATTGTTTCCTCTTGTTGTCTTCCGGATTATCTTTCAGTGCAGATCCTCTCCCAGTCTCGATTCTAATTTGAGGAAACCCGATAAGTTTCGGTTTTGGCTTATGAGCCAGAATATAAGTACCTAAAAAATAATTCTCAAAACCAAGTTCACAACTAAAAATAAAAAATTAAAAACAAAATAACAATCCGCTATGCCTCCCCAGCAGCGGCACCAAAATTTGGTCGGTTGTCATCCAAGCAAAAATATTTTAAGTTCTTTCATTTCATAAAATATAGATTAAAATACAATGATAAGAACAAGTTCGTTCCTCAGAGAGGTATGGGTTATTATTCGTATTTGAAAACTTAGGTAAAAAAGAGGTTTTGTGTTTCAAAACAAAAGTAATTATATTAATTAATCTAGCAAAGAATGGGTAAAGAGAATCAATAGGTTGAAAGTACAGGTTAAGAGTTCATCTTCAAGCATAAGACATGCACTTTAACTAATAACTAGAGTTATCATTTAATCATTCATTATCAAGAGTCCTAAAGTATCCCATCGAGAGCATTTACTCTGATAAATTACTTATGTCATTACATACTATAACGATGAATATGTAATTACTACTCAAACAACAAACTAGTGCAACATGCTATTAGATGTAATCCTCTAATAGCATTGAGTTCTATGAATTAGACTAATCAACGCAATAGATATACTACGATTAACCTATTTAACATATGTCACGCTTCTACATGCAATCACACAAAGGTTTTGAATACAATTGGTAATCACAGTATGCTATTTATGACAAGGTTTATCAATAATTTCGTATCTCAAAACCCTAGTCTAGCAATATATCGCATTCATAGTTATTTAGTAATGCTCCTAAACAAACATTCACACAATCATACATGGCGATAATAATTAGTAGAACAAGAACGATAATGATTTTATTAAGATGACAAAACTTGTATATTAACTTAGTTTATGATATCCAAGAACATCTTTAACCAATATGAAATGTTTAGCTCATCCTGGGTTTCTCAAAATCCATGGAAAATATAGAAGAAAGCAAATAAAGCAAATCCTAGAAATCGTGATGTTCAATCGCAACTCCAAGCCCTAGCTCCTTGTCATTCTTGTTGTAGAGTATATCGTATGTAAAAGGTGTCTTCTTGATGTGTTTGGAATCTCTTTACATAGTACTCATGATATCTAGGGCTTACAATCTTTCTGGGATCGGATTTTTTACTTTTTAGAAGTCCAGATTCGCACCAAACACTTTAGTTACGGCTGGGAATTCTCCCCACTACCTAGCCATATCTAAATATGATTTTTTGGATGATTTTTCAGGGTCACTTACATCTAAGTCATACTTGGAAATTCTGGTCGTAGCTGAGCCTGAGTTTTACTTTCTTTCTTCACTATTTTGGCCATAAATCCTTTATCTGACATTCAATTGACCTCTTATTCTTCTTCTTTTTTGCGTTGGCTTCGTCTCTTCGTCCTCTTCAAGATGGTGTCCTCAAAATGTCATATTTCTTCATCACAATTTACTGATAGGTTATGAGTGAATTCTTAGTCGTATATGAGCCAGATTTTTCTTGCTTCAACACTTCATCTTGTCTATGAATGGGTTGAGATGATTTCCCAACCGTAAATCTGACAGAATTCTCATCTAGCTCCTAGTTCTACGCCTAGATTTCTATAAAGTCCTAGTCGTAAGTAGATTTGAAACTTGGCCCTTTTCTTCGACTTGTTCTACGACTAGGTCTTGAGACTCTCCTAGTCGTAAATGCTTTTGGATTTTCACTCCAAAAGTGTATTCTTCAGCTCTAACTTTTCATTTTTACTCTGAAATGAACTCTTCTCTCTTCTTAGCTCTTTCCAAAACCATTTACATTGATTTTTGGATAATTCAACTAAAGATATAAAT
Organism: Papaver californicum; assembly: GCA_023531435.1. Classification (NCBI taxonomy): domain Eukaryota; kingdom Viridiplantae; phylum Streptophyta; class Magnoliopsida; order Ranunculales; family Papaveraceae; genus Papaver; species Papaver californicum. The sequence continues at coordinate 5,173 of JAJJMC010014064.1, read as the reverse complement.
AAAACAAAAAACAAGAGTGATACCAAGAAATTCGTAAGAATTATAACTAAAACAAGTATGGAATCGACGCTAAAACATGTTAATTAAACTTTTATCAACCATATCAAGATGCATATGTTATTGGCAAACTAATTAGTGACAATACAATTATCGCACAAGAAATTTATTCATTCCATGAAAAAGAAAAGAGGTCAAATTGGGTGGATGACTTTGAAATTAGATATGTCAAAAGCATTTGACAGACTGGACTGAAATTTTATCATTAAGGTGTTATAATATTTTGGATTTTTTGACTTAATATACCAATGTATTAGCTCTAGCACCTTATCAGTCCTGCTCAGTGGATCTCCTTGTGAATAATTTCATCCTTCTAGGGGGGCCAAGTAAGGTGATCCACTTGCACCATATTTATTCATTCTTGCAATGGAGTTTCTCTCAAGGCATCTCATTGAAGCTCAGCAAAACAAATTTGTTAAAGGTATTAAAGTGGTTGCTAACTCTCAAGTCTCAAGCCATCAATCATTTTGCAGATGACTGCTTGATTTTCATTCAAGAAAATGTTACTGCTATTAATAATCTTCTTGAACTTCTTCACAATTTTAGCACACAATCTGGTCAGGTAATAAATTTTAAAAAAATATGCAGTGTATTTCAGTAAGCATACAGAGGTTGTTAAGGCTCTCACTAATATTCTGGGTGTTAAGACTATAAACTCTACAAAAAAAAATCTAGGATCCCGTATTCTTCTTGGTCACTCTAAGCAAGAACTTCCAAGTCTATTAAAGACAAAATTTGAAAACAAATTATCTACATGGTCTTCTAAATCTTTATCTCAAGCAGGAAGAGCCATTATGATTAAATATGCTCAATTTTTTTCCCTATTTATCATATGTGCACCTTCAAGCTACCAAAACAACTCATCAACAATCTTACTTTTATATAAAGGAAATTCTTTTGGGGATACAACTCTAATAGAGGTAACAATCTACTTTCTTGGCATAAATTCTGTAGACCAAAAGATATGGGAGGTCTTCCTTTCAGAGACTCAGAGATTCAGAGAAGCGCAATCTTGTTTTAATCACTAAGTTAGCCTGGAGGGTATACACTGAATCAAGACAATGGTTTCAAATCCCTGGCAGTAAATACTTCAAAAATGGTGACATTCTACATCAACCTGTTGAAGCCAACAATTGTGCTAACACTTGGATGGAATCATCAAAGGTCTTCAAATTGTTCAACAAAATTATTTCGTGGAAGTTAACAATGGCAGAAAGGCTAAAATTTGGTTAGATAGGTGGATTCCTGGTCTAGAGCATCCTCCTATATCAAATAGTGATATTTCTAATTCTTATCAAAATATTATAGATCTGCTCAATCCAGATAATAATACTTGGAATGCTAACATTTTGAATCTTTCGTTTGATGCTTATACTTCATGTGAAATCCAAGACATTTACATTGATTCCTCTAAAGAAGTTGTCATGATTTGGACGCCTGCTAAAGATGGAAAATTTTCTGTTAAAAGAACATTCAAGAAATTGGCACTGTATTCAAGAGATACTCAAGTTAATGGCAGATTAATTAGTCTTACAATCTGGAAATCTCTTTGGAGTTGCAATACTGCTCATAGTAGAGCTGGCAACAGGTTACCCGATCCGCAGGTTGGACCTAACCCGGACCATTTTAACCCGGCCCGGCTCAGACCGTTAACCAAACAGGCCGGGTTAGGGTTATCAATTTCAGGCCCACCAAAAAACGGGGCGGGTTAAGGTCAACTCATGGGTTACCTGTTAACCCGTCATTTTTCTTATAGATTGTTGGATTTAAGTTTTTACGGTGAGATTTACAACTAACCTCCTCTAAATCAGTTTACAATCATCAACATTGTCAAAGTTTCATCTTTAATAACTCTTCAAAACAAATTACAAATGGAAATTCACATTCAAAACTAACCAAACCCTAACAATCAATTTAGATCTAAAACAAAAAAAATAAATTCTTACAGATAGATTCATATACAGAAATTTCATAAGTAAAATCTATGATTAGTGATTCAAATCCATACATAATAATTGAAATTAAGCAATCACTTCACAAATTATAAAAACTCAAATTAATACAATAAAAAATCTAGTTTAAAGAAGTTTATGAATTGATACGTTATCACCACTGCCATAGTATCTATAAGTAATAACTAACAAGAAAACATATAATCTTCATATAGTGTGGAGCAAAGCCATTGATGCCGATCAATTTAAAAAAAAAAGATGGAATACTCATGGTATTCAAGAGACGGTAACGAAGAACTCCAGTATAAGAGAGAGACAAAGAAGATGATGAGTGTCTAGGGATTTTAAGAATCAGGGGTTGTAGTGGGTCGATTTATACAGCTTGTGGTTTCATATAATATATACACCTCCGTTTCAGGAAAAGAGTTACTATCACTTTTTCAAATTGGCCTATTTTTAGGCTAAAATGAAAAAGTGATAGTAACACTTTTCTAGAAACGGAGGGAGTAATACTTATCGTTATAACTTAAACTTAATGTCAACCCAATAGCATAATCTTTCTTTGTATGGTGGGTAGGCAACTGTGTGATAATAATAACGTGATGGGTTCGAACCACGCCACAGTAACTTCTATTTTTGTCACTTTTATTGAAATAGTTTCAATGTTTCCCCCATTTCCTATATTCAGGGCCGACCCGTCAACTCGTACGGGTTAACCCATCTAGGGTGAGGGTTGAGCATAATAAACACGTACATTAATAGACCGTGCTAGGGTTGACTATATTCAACCCTAACCCGGTTAGGGCCAACTAGATGTAAACTTTCTCTTTATAACAACTTTGAAATTAGGGTTGCACAGGAACCACCAGAATCGAAGGACCGAACCGGAATCGTACTTGAAACGGACCGAACCGAAGGTACAGGGTACAAGTAAAAAAAATGAGAACCGAGTACACCCAGATACCAGGTACAGATTCTACCTTGGAACCGACCTGTACCGGACTGAAGGTACCGAATAAAGTACATAATTACTGAGAAAAGTAAATATTTGTATTCAGACGTGTCTGCATCTTAAGTTGTATACCCAGGTAGGATCATGTTGTCTTGTCTTCTTTGACAACCGTTGGAGTTCTACTGTTTAACTATCATCAATAAGAAGTGTTTTCTCTTTCTCAGGTTCATAAGGAGCATCCTGGATCAGGGAAAACAGGTAACCTTATTCTAGACTTTTAAATTGTTAAATTCCAACTTATAATTTACCATGTGCACCTTCATTATTGTATGCTCATTTTTACTAGTTATGGTTTGTCACTGAATGCAGTGCTGATAGTGGTTAAATTTGCATTTAAAGTACTAGTCTTATTTTCTTAATAAACTGTATTACGGTCACGAAATGACTGTCGGTTGTTCACTGCAAATAAGTGTGACATATGGATTGAGAATGCCATGTTTTGTGTTAGAAGATTACTTTTGAGTGGAAGCTTACATTTTACTTTTTCCGTTTGAACAAATGGCCACTCGAAAGTTACAGAGCGTACAGTAGAAGTAATACTTATACATTATTCTTGTTAAATTATATCCTTAGTATGTTTATGGCTAACATATTGACTACTATGACTTTCATTTACTGGCAGCTTGATTCCCAGACAGTGCCGTATGATGCTACAAGATATTGACTCAATGGTTATCATTTCTATTAGCAGTTTTTTGTTGATCTCCTACTTGTTTTCTGAATTTGTCAACTGATTACTTGCTAGGAATGAACTGCTGCGAACATCGGATTTGAGAATAACAATATTAAGAGAGGAGTTCGCTGCTTCTTTCAACCAGGATGTAGGTGCTACATGCTTTACTAAGCATATAACTAATTTGGTGACATTTTGTGAGCATTTTGGAGCAACGGAACTAAGGTATTTGCATACCTTTGCCATAAGGGTATCCATATTATTTTTTAGGTGGAGGGGAGAAGAGAACAACTTATCGAACAACTCAAAAAGATGATATTCTTGTAATCTACGAAGATGGGGATACTTGTGAACGAGTAACAAAATCTGCTGAATGGAGCCGGCGAAAGAAAGCAAAGTTGAGCCAAATGTTGAAAATGATGGAGAATAAGCCTGTCAGACATCGAAACATGGCCACTCAAAATAGTAGAAAACAAGAGTTTCTCAATGAACAAAGGGGTGGCTTTTATGATCACTTCAAGCAGAAGAGGGATGAGAAACTTATAGGAGAGAATTCTGGGAAGCAGGCACAAGATGAGGAACAGTTTAAAGCACTGCAGGACATCCTTGAACAACAAAAGGCTGAGATGGCATCCAAAGCTACGAATACGGCATGAAAAAAAGTTCCTTAGAGTCAGGAAGTGAGAATGTTTGAAACTTCCTGGAGCCCTATACGAAGCTTCATTGTTAAAGTCCAATGGGTAAGATTAAATAGTAAAAAAATAAAAATAAAAAAGGAGGTACAGGACCTGAACCGAACCGAAAATACGGGTACAGGTACAAGAACCGAACCAAAAGTATAGGGTACAGGTACATGGGTAGAGAACCGACCATAAGGAGGTACAGGTACACGGTTCTACCAAGAACCGAACCGAACCGACCTATGTGCACCCCTAGTTGAAACTAATTGTGGTATTTGTGGTAATCATGCAGAAACTATTGAACATCTGGATTTTGAGTGCAATCATTCTAGGGCAGTATGGAGAGGGATAAATATCAATATATACTCTGTCAAAAATAACTACAATAATGTGTCTGAATGGGCAATAAGTTGGTTTCAAGATGCAGTGGGGAGAGGTATAAATATCAACATAGAATCTGTGAGAAGTAACTACAATAATGTGTCTAAATGGGCAACAAGTTGGTTTCAGGATTACAACATTAACAAAGATGGGAATGGCTATATTCACTCATGATTGGAATTTGGGTTATTTGGAAAGATAGGTGTGAGATTGTTTTCTAGGGAGTATCTCTTAACCCTTATAAGTCAGTTCATATAATCCATTATCCTCTAGCTTCTCACATGCATGATTGATATGATTTTGGAATACCCTATTTATAATAACCGCAATCGCACGGTGTCTACAATGCAGACAACGGCAAGTACGGGTCGAACCCACAGGGAGCGGGGACAATACTGCAATCAATATTCTTAATAAA
>JAJJMC010014057.1:0-15728 GCA_023531435.1 Papaver californicum | reverse complement strand
CTTCTCATAAGGAAACTAAAAATCTTCTTCCTAGTTCTTCACACACTGGTGAGGATGATCAAGCAAAACCTTCTGCTCCCAAGTATGTAGTTTTCTCCATATCGCTCAATTTTATGGTATTTTTTTTTCTTTCTGAGAAAGGCAAAGTGTTTACTCTTAATTAAGCTAATTAATTAAAAGTGTCTAGTGAGATCATTAAGATGCATGCATGGTTAACTGGAGTTTAATCCCAACATGTCTTAGGATCAATGGAAAGAAAAATGAAAAACTTATGTCACTCCATCCTCATTGATCGATAAAAAATAATTAGCATGACGAGTTTTGAATTGCGGTCATGTGTATTGGTATGATCATCCCAAAACGTACCATCATACTATAGTAATATCGACATATCATGCTACTGATTTTCATTTGCATTTGTTTAAATATCAAGAGGTGCAATTCAGGTCATCTTACAGGGGGGAAAACTAAAATTTGTTTTCAAGCATTAATATGTATGTATTTATACCTAATTCCATACAAAAAGTGTAAAAAGAATACTGGTAGCTAACAGCATCTAATAAAAAAATTAAGTGAACACGTACTTGATAAACTTCTCATATCTGTTAAAAAAACATGCAATATCTTGCAAAAAATCTTAGAGAAAAACTACAGTATACTCTCTCTGGTTTATAGGCATTAAAAAACTTCATATTTCTACATGTTATTGAACTTAATTATCTTTGTTTGATTTTACTTTGCATTTAGTACTGTAGAAAAAACTGATAATATTTAATGACAAGGTCGAAAATGTGAGTGATGAATTATTGTTAACATGTTTATGTATTGAACTATTATTGATTGTTAACTTATCGCAGGACACAAGTAGTGGGTTGGCCACCTGTTAGATCTGCCGGGGCACAAGTGGTGGGTTGGCCACCTGTTCGTTCATACCGGAAAAATGTAATAACTTCTTCCATCCAGAAGAACAGTTCAGGCGAAGAAGAGAAGGTTAACGGTAACATCAATCCAGCCTTTGTTACATGGATGGTGCACCTTATCTGCGTAAGGTGGATTTAAAGTTGTACAACAGCTACCAGGACCTTTCTGATGCCCTGGGAAAGATGTTTAGTTCGTTCGCAATTGGTAAGCAAAATTTAAGCATTTATGAATGCTTTTTGTTTTTGATTTATTTAGACTAATCATTTTAGATTGAATTTGGTTGTTAATGTAATGAAGGAAACTGTGGATCTCATGGAATGAAGAATTTTATGAACGAAAGCAAGTTGATGGATCTTTAAAATGGGTCGGAGTACCTGCCAACCTATGAAGATAAGGATGGTGACTGGATGCTTGTTGGCGATGTCCCATGGAAGTAAGTTCTTTATCATTCATACGAGTTCAGCAAATAGAATATAATTAGCTTAATTGAAACTTAAAATGAATGCTCGGAATTACGGTACAGGATGTTTGTTGATTCATGCAAGCGTATACGTATTATGAAAGGATCCGACGCACTTGGACTTGGTTAGTACCTTAATACATACGCAATATTACATTATTATTCAAATCTGTTTCATGTAATAACGTGATGTCTCTCTGGTGTTTTGAATCTGCGGAGAATGCAAGAATAGAAGCTGAGGGATTAGGGTTATAACCATATCCGGCTTGTTTTATCTCTCAATTCTTCCCATTCCGGATCAAAATAAAACAACGATATGGAACGAGCAGGGTTGTGTGGTGTGTTTGCCCGGTGTTTTAATAAATAGATATGTATTTATATTTAGAAACAGATACACAAAAGTATGAAATGTTTTTGTTGTAAAAGAAAGTAAGAAAACTTAAAGTCTAGAAAAGACTAGTTCTTGGTTATTGTAATGCCTTCCACAATAATCATCTTGTTGTTGTTTGGTTTTGTATTCCTAAAGTTACTGTGTCTTCAAATGTTCCAGTTATTTGGGTTTATATGTCCTTCATTTTCAATGGTTTTATGCTTTTGCAACACTGTGCACATAATTTATTACAGTAAATCGAAAATGAAATTGCGATTGGGCATGTTCAGCTAATTCTGATTTCCGACTTTGTATCCCGAATAATAATTTCCTCTCGATTTCCCTCCTCTCTGTTCTCCTCTTCACCGACTCAAAAAAAAGCATTAGTCTATCTAAGAGCATCCACAATGGGACGATTAAATGGCTGACTAAAAATCAAAAGTGATCTTTAATTCGAAAAAACGTAGTGTAATGGTGCGATTACTTATAGTGGATAGTCGAAGAATTCTAATGTAGCTGATGAAAAGTAGTCTTTAATCCTAACTAAACAGGTTATAGTCGAGCGGGCTCGTAGTGTACCGTTTGATTCTAAGCGGCGTCGTAGGAATTCTCCCAGAGCCAAGCGTTATTCTGGAACAACGCTCAGAAACACGGACGATAACCTAGTAGTTCGCCTAATCAAGCGTTATTCTGGGGGTTCGTCTGATGAAACGGGGAACTAGGATCACGCCCACACACAAGTGTGCTGCTGGAATACCGCTAAGTTTGAGTGTTATCCTAGGACACCGCTCGGTTCTAGGCGAGCTCCTAGGACACTGCTCGGTTCTAGTTAGTTAGTATTATTTAGTTATTAGTATTAGTTAACTAGTTAGTATTAATTAGTTATTAGTATTAGTTACCTAGTTAGTATTAGTTAGTTATTAGTATTAGTTAGAAAGTGGAAGCCTAGGACACCGCTTGAAATTATTATTAGTTAGCATTAGTATTAGTATTAGTATTAGATTAGTATTAGTTAGTGTTAGTTAGTATTAGTTAATATTAGTTAGTATTAGTTATGTGGCGAGGTTTTTGGATTTCGTTTGGATTTTCAGGAGGGGTGTCCCCGTCCGTCCTTTTCTTCTCACACGCTCTATTCGTACAAGTGATAATCGACCAGACGGGATGTTAGAACTTTGCCCCACCAGGCGTGATTTTGGACATCCCACGTCTCTTAGGACCACGAGAATACCGTCCAATACTAGGCGTTACGTTAGGATTCCGCTCCACATCAAGCGTTACGCTAAGAGACCGTCTCGAGCAAGCGTAATCTTAGGACTCCGCCCGTCTTTCCAAGTGCTTCGCTAGAACCCCAGGCGCATTGCTAGAGCACCGCCCGACTATACACGGTTGTTCTTGATCCGGACAAAAGACTGAATTTTTTGATCTTTAATCTTATAGTCTGATCGCATGATTGTGGATGCCCTAACTCGATTTGCCCCTTCTTGGACCAAATCAAGTAAGCTCCTTCTGTAAATATTGTAATTATATATGAGTAGGTCTCCTTTTCTGTATTTTTTGTTTCTTCCATATGGTGGGGCCTTACATATCTGTTTTAGGTCTAATTAATGGTGATTTTGGTGGTGTGGTTGGGTTGGTCTGGATAGCGATGGGTTTGGTTCTTTCTTGAAACAATCCATGGATTTGTTTGCTGCCTGCATCTTTGGTTGCGCTTAATGGAACTTTTCTGTTCTTGGTTCCTTTTGTTTGGTGGTGCAACTGCAGCGGCAGCAGATAGCGGTGCTCTTCTTTGGCTCGTGGTTGATGGCGGCAAGGTGATGGCGATGCTGTTTCTTAGCTCGGGAAGGGGCTTGCGGCTTAGTTTCACTTCTCTTGGCGCTCTAGATGGTAACGCCGGCAGTTGTGCTGTTCCTAGAGATGGGTGGAAGTGGTGCTAGGGTTTGTGGATTGCTGGTGTTGGGCCAGGTCTTTTCTACTTGGCTTGGGCTGAACTTGGCCTTTGCAGTAGATTAGACTCAGGCTTCGTTTGTTTGTTTCTCATGTCGTTTGTTCCCGTTCGGAAAAGTCTGTTTTTAGGATTGTGTTTGGCATGTCGGTTACAATTGGTTACTCCTATCGGTGTTTATCGTGTGAGTCTCAGTTGGCCTTGTTGGTATGCCCTAGGGGAGTTCAACTGATTCATTGATCATTATTGCGGCATCAGTTGTCGTACAGATTGATGTATTTGGTCTCTCTTGTACTTTGCTCCTCTGGGTTCCAACGTTAATACATCATTTACCTTTCCAAATTAAAAAAAATCCCAAATAGAAAAAGAAACAAACAAAATTTATAAATATTGTTATCAAATAGTGTAGTATTTTTTTTTGAATCTTTTAATTATACTAAGAGTATTTCCAATAAAATTTGGGTTTCTAAAAATATTAATGACACATAAGATTTTAGATATTCTAATTAAAAAACTTTTTTCGACGATAGTTGGATAAACAAAATTAGGTTAGTTGGCAATGTGAGTATGAATGAGAGTATATCCAAACTTACGTCATTAAATTTTAGTTTTAAATATCTTGTAAACTATTATTTGTGGGTTACATTAATAAAATCTGAGTTATTTTATTTCCAACTAGCATATATATTCAAACACCACTGAAGATGTTTTAATTATAACTTTAGTTTTTGTCGGTCATGTTACTAAAATCTGTTTTAAAAAAAAATTCAACTAAGATACATATCCAAATATCATTAGAGATGCTCTAATAAGTTTTTTTTTTTAAGATAAAATAAAATTGCATAAAACTAGGAAAGAAGGTATACATTGTTTTGTTTACATGGCCTGTTTAGTCGAATAGCTTTTCTGTGACTATCCCAGCTTCAAGAATCTATTAAACATCATTAAACTTATTAAGATACTTAGTTAACTTGTTTGCTATATTATTACAGTTCCTTCAAATGTAAAAGAAATAACAACTAGCAAAATATATTTTAAATTCCAAAGCTAAATGATTTTGCTTCTCTAGTTTACTCCAAAGTGGAGTACAATCAAAGAACTGAAGTACTCCGGATCCTATTTTATATTCCAAAGCTAAATAGTTTTGCTTCTCTGATTAACTCCAAAGTGGAGTACAATCAAATAGATGAAGTACTCCAGATCCTAAATAGTAATTCGACGTATTATTCGCGAATTTTACTGAACCATTCGTAAACAAATAATATGCCCTAAAATAAAAAGTTTTATATATTGGAGGATCGTTGAAACCTCTGACTTCCTTGAGTAACCATCTACCATTATTCTGTATGTTGTTTTTTGTTTAAATATGCGCATATTATATATTTATTTACCATTTATTTCGTTAAAGTCCTATAATAATTATAGGACCATTTCTATCTGTTTGTTTTTGTTTAACAGTCAACATACTTAATATATATAATATATTTATGCCATTAAATGTTTACTTCTTATTACATAATCACGGTAAAACATTTTTTTTCCACCTTATAAATCATATATATATATAAAAGATAATTTTATAAGGTCATAATACTTATTAATTTATTATATATGTATGTCGAATTATGTGTGTCGAATTCATATTATATAAACGAATTATACACGAACGTATGACGTTCCAAATTACTATTGAATTACGTACCGTTGATAGACTTTTTGACCGAATTTGAATTATCTGAATCCGTATGATACTCGTACGTTTACCGACCCGAACTTTTCCCTGTATCCTGAATTGCTAACTAGGCTCCAGATAGGGAGTTGCACAAAACAGTGAATGATGAGTGTTTTAGGAGTAAAAGTGATACAGTAGTGTGAGAGCCTAGTCATATCCACAGCAGACCCAATTCCTCAAGAAGAGAGAGAGAAAGAGAGAGAAAATACCCCATCCCAAATACCACTTCCTTTCCCTTTTATAGATACTCTTTTCTTACCTCCTTAATACACATGTTTTCCTCTTTCTTTATTACAAAACTACCATTTCTTCCCTAATAAGCTAACCTTGAATCCTTGATCAACAATCTTTTACTCCCCTTGACCTCCTCATTCCCCTTATTACCATTGGATATTATATTTAGGGTCGGATCAAGCCCCTTTTGGATCGGGCCGAGTCCGTAAGTCCCCTGTCCTCTTGTGGACTTGGGCCTACAAATCACATAATAATTTTTGGCCCAAGTAGTGAATTTTTCATGTATCAAAATTAGTCCCCTGACTGTTGAAGGGGCGTATTCTCATCAAAAATCATACCAATTGATAAAGTATTACTCAAGTCATGTATATTGCTTAAATACGAGTTAGCTAGATTTACGCAAGTAGGAGCGGAATATCCTTAGCACAATATGTGATAGAGGCGGAAAACCCTGATAGAATTAGCGAGTCTATAACATAGTCCCCATGTATCAAAGTGAATATATTTTTAATTAGTTCGACTGAATCATGACGAGTTAATTTAATATTTAACGTACTCACATACGTCATGTGAAGCGCAGGTATATGATGTATGTGAATGATGCTACTGCTGTCTTATCTACCCTGCCATATGTTTGAATAATCATCTTTCATTCACAGAAAATATATGGAGAGTTAATATGATAAGTATATATTCTAGATTGTCGCTTTCAGATGTTATTATTGTGCAAGATTGTGAGAATTGAGAAGCATGTATTCTTCTTATTGCAGGTATCTTACAAACACCTTAAAGTATGCCATTTTGACCAAGATGGATGTTCTGATCTTGAGTATAGGAGGCCCTAGTTGCTTAGATCCTCCTTATGTTGAGAAGGTAATCATTTCATGGATTGCTTATTTGGTTGCTTAAAATTATAAAATTATAGTTTCGGAAAGACCTTGATAAACTGGTTACTTGTATCGATTTACAGGTATCTTACACATGAGACTGCGATAGATTACATGTATGAAGACGCCAAGGTACCCATGACGTTCACCTTTGAGGTCAGTGCATCATGTTATTCTTATCTTTCCAAAGTCTCTTTTCCAATTTATTACATAATGGGTGGGGTTCTCATTGTTAGTTCTTTTATTATTAGATCTATGGAGACAGATGCCTCGTCGAGAGACTGCTTTAAAATGTTCAATCTTACTGATACGGTAACCTTCAATGTAAGTATGTGAATTTCAGTACTAAAATTACGTGGTTCCATATCTTGTTATAAATACATTATTACTAAATTAAATCTTCTCTTTGTTGGGTATCTCAAAGAGTCCTGAACAATCGGTGTAGTGCAGTTTTTACGATTTTCAAAACAGCCAAGTGGAGGTTGGATAAAACTTACTCGAACTCCTCCAATAAGAATTTTGGGAAGTTAGAATCTATAGATGAATATTTATAAGGGTATTTAATAGAGAGAAGCAGTAGTATCAAGCTGAAGACAGCAAAAACTATCACAAAGAGAAGGTATAAAACTATAGATAGAGAAAGTAAGTTAGTTTACCAGATCATGGGCATTTTTAATATGATGATTAGATTGGATATTCCCAATCATTTCTAATTGTGTTAAGCATCTATACACCCAACAAACAATAATAATGATTGAAAAAATGAATTTAAAGAAAATTTTGGGTTTTGTACATGTTTTTTCTAATTGTATTGTATTGTCAAACATATAAATTTTATTTCTAATTGTTTGGTTACATTACAACCTAGGACCAAGCTACATTAACCTATTTATGGATACTAACAAAGTTTTGAGACTAACCAAAATTTAAGCATGCTAGGTAGCTAGAATACAACTTCGTTTGGAGTTTAATAGAAATATATCATATTTGGCTAATGTACTACATGTTTCTTTGCAGGATTTTTTTTTCATTCTTCTATTTTTCCATGCTGGAAACAAGAGTTTTGATCCTGTATAAGTTTGTTAATCTTGGAGTGGTAGTTTTCTTATAGTTATGTTATGGTTTGTTATATATAAGTTCATCTTATCTAAAAATTGTTCATGTCTACTTGACTTTATTATATCCATTTTGTGAATATTTCACATCTCTAGTCACAGTTGACTATATGAATCTGTTTTTCAAGAAGCTTTCCTCGAATTGAATTTTCTTTGAAGGGCAAAGGTCTTACCTGTAACTTGTTTATCGTAATGTGCTTTTCACCTTGAAGTTAATTGTTAAACTTGTTTATCGTAATGTGCTTAGTCACCTTGAAGTTAATTGATAACTATAGGTTTATATCTAGTTTCATAATATGAATTTCTATTCATATAAGAATGTTTATTGGAGTTCATGGACTCCTTTATATCTTGTCTGAATTTTAATTCAAGCTATATACAAATGGATCCAACAAATTTTGTTTGTAGTATCCCTTCAGTTTGTTAATCTTACATTTATTGAAAAAGTTGTTAATGTGAGTGTGAAATACTTGCAGGTGTTAAGTAGTGGCTCTTGCTGGTCTTAAGAAGTGGCTCTTGTTGTGTCTGATGAAGCAAATCCCGAAAGAGTCAAGTCCTTGCATTGGTGCCTGCTGATAGAGTCTCATTCTTTCATTGCCACACCTATTCATGGTTTTGTTGTGATAATTTATCAGGTCTTAAAGCATTTGATGAAAGGTAAGGATTTGAAGTAGCATATAATAGAAATACGAATAGCCTGAACGTCTTTACTCGGAAATTCTTGATACTGGTTTTTATTTTGGGATATACATAAATTTTTTTTTGGGGGTTCTCATTTTGGGATGTAAAGTTTGGATGTTATGTATGGATGATAAGATTTTAGAAATATTTTGGATTTTAATGGCAATGGAATCTATTTTGATTTTAGTTTCTTGAAATTATATAGATTCTTTAATTCAATACCAACTGTTAAGTAACTAGATTTGTGTGGGTTGAGGCTTTGAGCACCAGAGTTGCCAGTGGTTTAAGCATTCATCCAACACAAAAATTATAGAGGCCTGAACCCTTTATCAGCAAAATCTTCATTAGTTAAACCCTTAGCCAACTACACCAACAATACCGAAAACAACTACATCATATGTGGGTAGAGCTTTTCACCAACTACCTACAACAACTAGATTATATGTGGGTAAAGCTTTTTACCAACCAAAACGTTAGCGTCTAGAAATTTTAGTCAGCCAAAACCTTGTTGGAAAACCCCTTTACCAACCGAATAATCAACTAAAAAGTTGTTGGAAAACCCCTTCACCAATCGAGAAAAAGTAGCTGAAATTCTTCGAAGGAAGCTTAAAATCTTGAGCAACTAAAATCTAGTGGAGGAAACTCTTTAACCATCGAAACATTGAGTGACTACAATTCTTAAGCAACAGCTTCAGCAACTCAAATACAATAGGTTCCATTCTCTAGCAACTGATATTATTTTGTAGTTGGCCACCTCTATTAACAATGTATCATCCTTCAGCAACCAATATTTTTGTAGGTTAAGTATTTCAGCAACTAGTGCTTATATGCTCCACCATTGATGGTCGGGTTATGTGGTTTTAGAATACCCTATTTATAAAGACCAAAATCGCACGGCGTCTACAATGTAGAAGCGACAAATACGGGTCGAACCCACAGGGAGCGGGGACAATACTTTAATCTATATTCTTAATTGACTAATCAAGGATGATACTTTTATGTTTTTGGATTTTCGGAAATGCAAATGGACGAGAAAATAATAAAATGAACTAACAAAAGTGTACAATGTGATCAAGTAGAGAGGGCACTAGGGTTTCTCGGTTTTCACCAATTTGATATATAGAACTCACATCTAATCTCCAAAATAATCGTTTCACCACTGTAATTTCCTTCGCTTCCAAGTTGACATTTCTAAAGAATTGCTTATCAATATATAGTTTCAAAGAATCAAATATCAATTTTTATGAGCATACACCGTCAAAGAATCTAATCCCAGCACGACATATCAAACAGAAAGCACATATGATCAATTCCACTATTTATGCAATAATTAATCAAGCAAACAATAAAGATAAATTACTAAACATTTAAACCATTTATTTAAGAGTTTTCCATAATCAAAATTGGTTTCTACCGAAGACCCTAGTCACAAAATCTAGCAAAACATGGAGATGGGTTTCTCAAAACCCATAAAAAGAATTAACAAAGTAGAAAAGGGGGAATATTAAACCAAAATCCAGCCACCAACCCTTAATATCTTCTCTCCTTCAGAACACCGGTCTTCTGTTCCGTCTCCCCAAAAAACTCCAGAGTGAAGACCCCCCGTACAGAATCAAACACCCCAAAATTAGAAAAAGAAGTCCCAATTTCGGTTTTCTGTCAAGTATTAATACCTTGAAAACCTAAACTTTCTTCCTCCACGTTAACTACCTTCTCTTACCACCTGGCCCACCAGCCTACTTCTTCTTTTGTTTTCACGTGCTACCAACTACTGACGTCCACTTTATCTTCTCTTATGGCATGTGGTTTCACGTCACAGCCTTTTCTCTTTATTTATTAATTAGAATTTAGAACAACACCTGACGCCCCCTTCTATCCCATCTATTCTTCTCTCTACTTATATCTCACCAATGCCCCATACCAAAACAGAAGCCACCACCTACTTCTTTCCATGTCATCTTCTCTTTTACCCAGGCATCATTTTTTGTATCCCTAGCCAACAGACCAAACTCCATCCTGCTTTTTCTCTGTGTTTACATTTTCAAGTGCAAACATCTCACAGGTCCAATTACTGGTCATAGTTTCATACTCCATTGAAATTTTGTCCATTGCAATTTTGTCCGTCTAGCCAAATCTTCTTATAACTTCGGATTTTATGTATGCTACCTATAAAAGCATAAAAATAATAAAATTACTACAAAATCAAATGCTAGCTAATGTAAATTAAGCGGTAAATAATGATAAATTATGGTCGTATCAAATACCCTCAAACCTATATTTTGATAGTCCTCGAGCAAATCTAATCTAGAAAATAAAAATAAATCCTAACTCACTTTCGCAAGCATCGCGATTGCATTTAGCGTGTGCAATAAGCCTTTAAACCCATAGGTGTCCCTATCGGACGAGTTATAGTCTCGTGAGGGTTTACAATAGGTATACCCATAAAACCTATACTCCAAACCCTAGCTACATGTGAACGATTGAGGATAGACACTAAGCAAGCTATTTAGTTGGCATACTAAATTCTTCGGCTATATGAATCATTACCCTGTATGAATCCAGTTGATGTACATGAGTTTGCACTTAGCGTACTAAAATTCATATAAGAATGTAAATCTCTACTCAAATAATCATTAAACGTTCCAAAACTGGATGGAAATTATCAACATTCACATTGCTCGGAATCAATCAAATTCAAACACAAGAATAGATTAAAAGATGGATATAGAAGTGATGAATGGCGCATATGTTGACTAAGGTAAACGGTGTTCCCATATATGTCTGAAGGTCGCCACCAGGATGAATCCTAATGGATTGAGATACGCTCCCACTAGTCTTAATCCTTATACTAATATCGACTCAGCTGGTATATACAAGGGCCCCGACGGTCAACTTATTAAAAATAAAATAATTACTCACTTTCTTTTTTCATTCATATTTTTTGTCTCAATTAAATACAATAATGGGACTTGATCTCAATCACTCTACTTCATTCTGGCGGCTTTAACATGTCGGTACTAGTGCCCCACCAAATCACTTAGAGAAACACGAAATTACAAAAATAAAAATAGAAAGTGATATGGTTATGATGATTCCGAGATATGCTTGTTCAATGATTATCATGTTATCTCTATCACCTGAGTGCATCCAGATATGAATATACCATTTAACTGGGCACACAAATTCCTATAGATAAGAGTTATGTTTCCATCTACCTAGAATGGTTAGTGTCATCCTGAATGGTTCACAAGTTTCTAAATTTTGGAGTTTTATTATTGGCATCAATTTTCGGAAATTGACTACCCCCAAACCTAAATATAACGTTGTCTTCAATGTTTCAAACCGTGCAACCTAGAATGGTATGCAATAACTATAAATAAGAGAGACAAATAAAATTCAAAGATAGGGGATTGGAACATCTCACCTGATTGACGCAAGAAAAGCAGTATTCTCTGTAACACACATCAAACGATAGTAATAACAAAGAAAACAAAAAATAAAAAATAAACAAAAATCCTAACAAGAAAATAAAAATCTACCTACTGGAATGTACAAAAGGATCTCCATAAATTAACAACCTGAAAATTTGGGGATCAAACCAAAATACAATATATACAAATGACAGCTTCACACTTATGTTATGACAACACGGAGACACTGAAACTATCAAAAACAAGGGATTACCCCCAAACCAAGTTTTTACTACACTTGGAAGTGTGTAAAGAACAAAATATGGGGATAATATTGGTATTGGGGAAATATCAATTGGTTCATGCACGGTATCAGGAACAGGAAAGTCCTCTGGGTATTTGAATGCGTGGAGGATGACTTTTAATAAGTCTTAATGAGTTCTATAGTTTCAATTTAAGATTGAAGTGGGGTGTAGCAGTAAACACTCTTGATAGAACTCACCTATCTGAATGTGGAAGTGGGTCACTTCCTATGAGAATAAAGCTGATTCTCTAGAGCATTCTGAGAAACAGGATATTTGCTCAGAGCCAAAATGAGCACAACTGCACGAGCTTGACAGCAACCTTGGAGATATCATGCGTGGTGGTTATTGTGAATTATACAAAACGCTAGTAGTTCAAGACATCGCGTTCACTGTCTCTAGCAAGTAGTTCCAGTAATATCTCGCTAAGCAAAGGTTCAAGACCTCATGGACACCTTTGCTTATATGGTATTTCCTGTTTTCTATGTGATTTTCAATTTTTCATCAAGATTTAATTCATTTTGAGAAATGATTTTTATGCTGTTTTCTATGGTCTTGGTATTTCTGATACTTAGGACCTAAGGGTCTCTAAGGGATCACTAGCTCATTTTCACTTTGGTGAACAAAACATTTAGTTACACTATGGGAAACTAAAGATGAAAGCTCTCTACACTATTATGATTTATGCAATTAATAGTATGACACTGGGGTCAGCACACTTTTGTGTGAAGAAGAGGATATTATAATGGCTAGTATGATTTCAACACACGCATGGTCCATCTGTTTGTTCATTCAAGTCGGGTCATGGTATTTAGGGTGTTGGTTTACCAAGATCTATTTGTGTTTTCATGTTTTACTGAGGTTTTCATTCATGTGGGGGATTGTTGGAAAACAATGGCTAAACAAATGAGTTTTAAATCTTTCATTAAAATATAAAATATTGTGCCTATTTGGGTTCGAGCTCCTGATCTATTTGTCAGTTTACATGTTTTGATTTTTCTTTGTTTTCTTTTGTGAATGAAACACTTTAGTCCAACATCAGGGAGTTTCCACTTCTTAAGTTGTATTAAGAGATTATATAAACAAACTTTTCTCAACCTATTTTGACATCCAAGGAAAAAGGGTTTCTCCATATTTTTGGAGAGACCAAAAGAATAATAATTTTTTATATCTTTCTTAAGTTTTTTGAGATTTTCCTTGAAGGGTTTTTCTGAGTTGTCAAGCTCAAGTTGAGCATCTACTACGAGTGCTAGTAGTAGGTGTAGTAGGGTGTTTTATCCTGGAGGCATCCGCCCTGTGGAGGCTATAGTATCACTTTTGAGTGTAGCCGGGTGCTAATGTCTTGAGGACAACGTGTTGAACACGTGACTCACTCTGTTTTTCCAAAGTTTTGTTATATACCATCTTGTTGTTGCGGAGATACGAGGAGCTCATCCGTTTTGACGAATCACTTTTGTTAAGAGCTAAGTATCAACAACCTTTGTTTATTTGATTTTCTTCATTTTTGATTATTGCACCCTAACAAATTCTTTCCTGAATTGAAATCAAATTTAATCAATTCAACACACCATAAACCTATCTCAATTCATTGAAATCAAGTCACCAACACCATCACTGCCTCCAAAAATTCTTTGCAGCTGATTTTCACGGCCACAACAATAACTCTTGCTCATAGATACCCATTCATGGCGGCAGCAACAGCAAGTCCCTTTAACTGTATGGTTAGAGAAAGACACAGCTCTTCTGTCTTTGGATCTCTTGAATTCAACAACAACCCAAATTTCTTGTTCATCTCAAACTCCAGATTCTTCAAATACAACCCACTGCAGATTCAAGGTCAACATCAACTCTTCTCTGTCATAACAACTCGATCTCTCCACTTAGATTTAATTTCTTCTACGGCCTCATACTCGAATCGCAGATGAACACCTTTCTCCACTGTTTTCTCTTGAGCTTGACTGCAACCACGATCAAACTCAGATCTATTCCCTTCTCACAATCTTTTTTTCTTTTAAGGAGAAATAAAAGCAGCAGATAGGAATTTCATTTGTTTTTTCCTCTTGAATCTGAGCTAGTCTTTAGAAATAATTGAGAGTGAGGGAGAGAAAGAGGAAGGAAGAGAAGCGCTGGTGTGTTTCGGTATAGTCGGAGAAGGGAGGAAGCGACGTTAAGTGGCGTTGATGAGGTTAGGGAGTGCTGATGTGGTGAAGCGGTCGTGGGGGACGCGGGGATGAGTTAGAAAAAATAGAAATTATATAAGCGTAAGAAGTAGAAGCGGCGCTGTGATGGAGTGGAAATCCAGAGAAGAGAAGCGCATGATGAAATAAAAGAAGCCACGTGGGATGAGAAAAAGGCGCTTGAGGAATTGAACCGTTGGGTTAAAAACTAGGCTCCCACTGATAGAGTAGTGTGAGAGCCTAGTTCTATCCACAACAGGCCCAATTCCTCAAGAAGAGAGAGAAAACACCCCCTCCCAAATACCACTTTCTTTTCCTTTTATAGACTTCCTTTTCTTTTTTCCTTAAGACACATGTCTTCCTCCTCCTTTATTACAAAACTACCATTTTTCCCTAATAAGCTAACATGAATCCTTGATCAACAATCCTTTACTCTCTTTGACATCCTCATTCTTCTTATTATCCTTAGATATTATATTTAGGGTTGGACCAAGCCTTTTTTGGACCGGGTTCAATCCCTAAATCTCCAATTCACTTGTGGACTTGGACCTACAAATCACGTAATAACCTTTTGGTCCAAATAGTAAATTTTCATGTATCAACAATGAGAATTGAAAGAGCAAAGCCATGTACGAAATTGCAAGTTTCAATTGTTGTCTTTTAATTATCTTATTTTCTTGATTTCGAATTCCTCCAAATTATAATAATTATAGTTCTTGATTCACTGAACTGAGAACGTTGACTTTATTGAATTGTTGTAGCCATTGTTGACTTCATTGAATTGTTGTAGCTGTTGTTGGTGGTACTAGTGTCTAAATGAGTTGGAAAACCATAATGCCTTTGTTGCATGAGTGAAATATTGGATGCTTATTACACTTATTCATTCTCTCTCGATGGGATTTTTTTTAACATACAATGGGATTATTGTGTTATTTTAATGGTGGACATCATTAATACTAGTAAAGCAGTTGGTCATATTTATATTTTCTTAGAACTGAAATAAGTTATTTTTGTGAAAAATATTTGTATTTTTTTATTACGGTCATTTTTTAATCTTTTTATTTCTTTTAACCCTTATCTGATAGTGGTAGAGTTTTAAAATCAAATTGTCGGTTTTATCACCCAACAATTTTACCACTATATTATAATAATATTTCTATGAAAAGTATTTGTACAAAGTAACAATGAAGTTGCAAAATG
The DNA here is from genome assembly GCA_023531435.1 of Papaver californicum. Classification (NCBI taxonomy): domain Eukaryota; kingdom Viridiplantae; phylum Streptophyta; class Magnoliopsida; order Ranunculales; family Papaveraceae; genus Papaver; species Papaver californicum. The sequence goes on along the minus strand of JAJJMC010014057.1, from coordinate 297 downwards.
CGGACTCTAAACTCCACACCGAGTTTGTCATTAATCATAGTAGGCTCGCCACTTAATACTGAGTCTGTCATTAAGAACTAACTCCACCACAAAACCAAGAGCGTCAATACCGTTCCATAATCAATTCCTTTAACACAATCGAAATAATTTTTGGATAATATACTTCCTGTAACAGAGAAAAACAAACACAGAGAACTTGAAGATGATTAAGGGAGAGTTAGAATTAAACTGCACACACACTCAAACACAGAGAGGTGAAGTCGCCTGTTCAACAGACTGCCCTTAACTCAATATTTG
>JAJJMC010014048.1:7871-18011 GCA_023531435.1 Papaver californicum | reverse complement strand
ATGTGCATGAGGGGTAATGCACATGTAGATATGCGAAGTAGCCTATACGTTTGAGCATACTTGATGCATAAGCATCAATATGCTGGTAGCTTAGCCGATGAAGCTTGAATTATGCGAAAGCATCTTTCGATCGTGTTACGTACTTGATAATGCATATTTGCATAACAAATAGCGATAGTTATGCACAAGCTAGTGCATACCTTGCGAAAGCCCTTTGGCCTACACGGACTAGGCTTTGCTTGGCCTTTGGCCTTGCGATGAAGTTGCAAAAATCGAAGTTGGCTTTGCCTTAATAGGTTTTTGTTGCTTGTCCCTTTCGAATTGACCCTTTGATGAACTACGGTCATGCTTGATCCCATCAAGGTACGGGTTGGGTACAGTAGGCAGCCGCAATGCAATGCATTGAGGTGCAGCACCTTGTCGCTCATATCATCTAATTCGAGAGATGATTGCGATATTTCGGTAACTCATATCATCTGGCTCGGCAATGCTAAGCAAGAGATGATTGTTTCCACACTTGATGGGCAGTTGCAATTCCATTTGATGGATTGTTCATACTTTCTAGCAACCGTTGCGGCACGGAATGGCATGTGCCTGGATGTTGCACCCTTGGAAAGAACAAGATAAGTGCAAGCTCCAGCGCATGGCCGAAGCAGAATTGATGAAGTGAAAGCTTAGGTTTGAAATAGCCTAGGTGTTGGTCCAAGGCATGAGTTAGGCCTGGACAATGACCGAAATTATACGATGCTTGCCAAAGGAATCCCCATTAGCTTGTATAGCCTTCAACCCTTGGTATAATAAGGGTAAGTTGGAATGGTATGCTAGTCAAAGGCATTCACCATGGGCTTTAATGGCCTTGCACCCTTTGTATGAAAAGGGTGTGTTGGAACGATATGGAGACTACGGTTTGAGTACCATACTTGCAAAGCATGTTTGGAAAGGCAAATATGCCTGGAACGGTATAAACGTAGCTTGAATGATGTGGGAACTACGTTTCGAGTATAATGCTTACAAAGTAGGCTTGGAAAGAAAAAATTTACCTGCACTTTCCAGCGAGAAGTTAGGCTTTAAGGTCCGGTCACACTCTTTAAAATCACGCATGGGGGAGTTCTGGCATGCCCAGCGCAACGCGCTGGTGGCGGAATTTTTCCGGTCCGTGACAAAAAATCTAGAAATAAATAAAATAAAAATGATGCATACAACTTATTTGAGAATCTACCTTCCGCTTTTGAAGGATGACGAATTCCACCAACGAGTTGTTTCCACCATGAAAACCTAAAAACCTGAAAGACACATTAAGAGAAAAACATAAAATAGAACTAAAAAAAATCTCAAACAAAAACAATTATTACTGCTCCCCAGCAGCGGCGCCAAGATTTGATGCGTGTCGTTGCACAAATTAATCAGGATATTTTCCATTAATACTAATAAGTAATATAGCGGTGATAAGGATCGTTCCCGCGAGGAACTGTGAATTGTTATTTGTTTTGACTTCTTATGTGACCAAAGGGGAATTGTAATGAATTAAACTAAGTAAGCTAACAAAATAAAAACGAAATAAATAAAGATTTAGATTAATTAAGGTGAGAAAATACTAGTTAAAGGTTTCATCTTCCGTCACCGAACAAGTTCTTCAATCGATTAGAATCAACATCCACTCTCTCTTCATACCAATAGCTCTAGAGCACCCCATCGAGAGCATACTCCGGTAAATTCCTTGTGTCATCACATACCATAACGATGAATATGCAAATACTACTTAGAGAATAACCTAACACAAAGTGCTATTAAATTTAATCCTCCAAGAGCTCTAGGTTCTTTGAATTAGGCTAATCAATTGAATAGAAATACTACGAGTAATCTATTTAACATTGGTCAAGCTTCTACATGCAATCACACAAAGGTTTTGAATACCATCGGTAATCGCACTATGCTACTTGCAACCGGATCTATCGACTATTCCGTATCTCCAAACCTAGGTTAGCTTTGGATATGAATATGTGTTCACTTCGTATGCATCCTCAATAAACACACCTCCAATCATACATGGCGATGTTAAAAGTAAAACATGACGATAAAAAGAGATCTTGAACATCAACAGTAATCATCCATATTGATTCACATGTTTAGGACTTCCAATTAGATCACTAACCAATAGAAAAATTAGTTATTCATAGGTTTACTAAAAACTATGGAAAATATATAAAGAAGAAGAATTGTTTCCCCCTAAGGGGAAAACCCTAGGTTTTTAATGTAGAATATGTGATATGAGAGGTAGAAGATAAGAGATTACTTTGAAGATTATTTGTTTGAGCCTTAGATGTCTTGTTTTATAGCCTTTAATGCTTGGACTTCAAGTATACTCTCTTTCTAGGGTTTAGAATCCTTCCGGGACCGTGTTTTCCTTGTTTTATAAGTTCAAATGCGTGCCAAACTATCATTGTTACGGTTGGGTTCAACCCAACCAAAATTCCGACAAGAAAATCTTGTCAAAATCTCCAGATTTACGGTGGGTTCGAGTCCAATGAACCCAACCGTAATTATTCCTGGACTCATTTTTGTATTTCGCCGTTTTGGTCATAACTCCCTCATACGATGTCAGATTTACCTCATTCTTTTTGGGTTTACTTCGTCTTTTAATTCTCTACAAGATGGTGATAACAAAATCTTCATATCTCTTCATGTAAATTTACGGTTAGGTCCAACCCAACAGTAAATATTCCTGGAATTTGTTTTTAAAAGTCACTTATTTTACGGTTAGGCCTTGGGATACTTTCCCAACCGTAAATCTCCCTGGAACTCTTGTTTCAAAGTTGTGTTTCCATCCTATAACTTCTCATTTTAATGCCGGAATGAATTCTTTTCCTCTTCTTAGCTATTTTAAGCACTATTTCCCTTGATTTTGGATGATTCACCTGAAGAAACAAATAAAATAGGAAACAAGAGTAATACAAGGTAAAATGCAAGAAATATAGCTAAAGCAAGAACGATATTGACACTAAAAACATGTTGATTAATCACCTATCAGTTTTCAGTAATGTCCAGTTTTTAATGGATACATGTTTCTTAAAGTCAAAAAGATTTCAATTCTTCGATAGACAACAAGCTATCTCAAGAACAACAAATAATGCGATTGAAGATGCAAGTACTTATACTTGGACATATGCTCAACAAATACAGTTCATGTATAATGATGATTAATGTAGATGTTGCTTTTGTGAATTGTAATGGTTTGCAAATGCAGTGGCTTAAGACTCAAATGAGCAATTTCTAAAATGTGTTTATCAATGTTTCTTTGCTCCATCACCTCTAGCTGCAAAATCAAAAGTGTATGCTTAGGTGTATAATTGATAAGCAGATTACTTTCAAATACTCCCTTCGTTTCTAGAAAAGTATTATGATCCCTCCATCCGTATTTAGATAAAGGTTTATGATATTTTACAAGTCCCATATTAGATGAAGGTTTTTATATTTTCCCCTAAATTTTCCTGATTTATCCCTATCTCAATACCATACACTATCTTAGGAAATAATGTAAACTCAAATTCTAAATGGCATTCTTAAAATCTCTATTTAAAAAAAATAAATATTCACAACTAAAATAATTCTGCAACTCTATATTAAAGACTGGAACTAAAAACTGGGAGTAATCGGAAATATAATTGAGGGCATTTCTAGAAAGTTTTTAGTCTCTTTCTTTTTTCTTAATTTGTATGAAAATACCTTTCTCTTTATCTAAATAGGGATGAAGGGGGTACTATTTTTTTCATTGTAGTCTATTTTTTAGACTAAAATGAAAAAGTGATAATAACACTTTTATAGAAATTAACAAGGGAAGTAGGGTTATTTTGAAGTAAAATAAAGTAGGGTTATTTTGAAGTAAAAGTCAATAACCCCTTATCCATATATTTTTGTAATGGTTAAACTGTACTTTTAATTTATTTCAATTTATTATTTTTAATTTAATTTATTTATTTATAAAAAATAATTTTAGTTATAAAAAAATTTATTTATAAAAATAATTTTTATTTAAAAAACAGAAAAAAGTTATTTAAGAAAAATAATAAATTATAATATTTTTAAAAAATAATAATAATAATAAAAAATTAATTGTATAAAATATAAAAGAGATAACTTAATAGTTTTAGAACACTCCTTATCAATATACTTAGGTTGATCCAATTAAAAATATCCCCAATGGTCGGTTTCATTGCACATGATCTGTGTCGGTATGCTCTGTATGCCAATGTATCGAACTGGTCGTCAATCTTACAATTCTAATGGAATCAATAAACATCTTTCTGGAAATGAAAAGAAAATGTTTTAAATGAAATGGAATCCAGAGACATAAATTAAGCGCATTAAAACAGAAATCTGATAAGATTCTGAAATTCATATTTTTCTTAGTGAACAATTTCCATCTTAAATCTATATTAAGAGTCTTCGCGTTCCGTGTTTAGTGTGGACTGATGCATGCATTTGGTGCTTATTTATATAGATTGTTCTGTTCAGCTCTCTAGGCATCCTCCTTATTACCATTCTTTCACTGCTTCAAATAATTGTTATTGTATCGTTGTGTATCTCCTCTCTAATTAGTCTTCGCAATGGAATTCCCTAAAGACCTATCAGATTTTAAATTGACATTTTTATAAATTAAAAGATGAGTATTTGTAAATATTACACTTTTTCTGATTTTTTTTTAAAATAACAAGTATAAATATGACTGTCAGTTTTTTTATATTTTGTTTAAAAATTTTAATAACAAAAGCAGTAAGGATTTATTTAAAAAAATAACATGAAAAGTTTTTTTTTTGACAAAAATAAAAATAAAGAATTTAAGAATTAAAAATCGAGACGATGACTCATATAATTCTGGTCAATCTTACGTAGAATTTAAGAATTAAAAGACGGAAGTTATACATTGAATAAGATATGAATTTCAAAGTCTTATCGGAATTCTGTTTGGGAACCGCTTAGTTGTACATCCAATTCTTACCACTGTCCCTTTGGAGAAGATTGAAAGGGCTAACGGGATGACACTCAACCCCTTCGTATAAGGTTTTTATTTAACAGATGTATCATCTTGTAATTCATTTTACTATATCTTCTCTGTTATATAAAGAGAATAGACTTTACCATTTTTTCTGAATACATCTTCTTCTTTTTTTTTACGTTATTTTTCGACCGGAAGATCGAGAGCTAACTATCGAGACTTTGGGTTATCCGGGCACATACTTCGTGAAATGGTTCATGCGTGTTTGTTGTCGGGGGCACAAGATCGAGTTGGTAAGGATCAAAACATTCCTTCATGTTTTTATGGCACTTTAGATATCAGTTGAACAAGTCATTCATAAATAGCCGAACTAAGGTGAGAGGCCCAAGTCCAATCTGTTGGTCAATCTTCGGACTTCGGTAGTCAGGAATGGGCAGCTAGGAGCAGTTGGCCAGTTCAGACACAAAACCAAAGAGGAAGAAGGTCAAATCGGATATGTAATTATTGGAATAATTGTTGGGGACTCAAATGATGGATATGCAAGCATACGCTTCATGCTTGTTTGAGTAATAGCAATGAGATTCCCTAATATCATGCTAAGAATAGCTAGGGTTTCCAGAAGAAGATGACATTCATTTGATGAGAAATAAAAAGGAATATCGAAAATTCGAGTGGATGAAGCTGAAGCAGCTACTTTCGAAGTAACAGAAAGAAAAACAACGACTAGGTTTTTGTTGCGGGATAAAAGTATCTCTGGTCCTATATCAAAAATATACTGCATATCTAATTCGTAAAAAATCTAGTCCCAATAAACTCAGCCAATAACAATAGGTGTTTTGTACTGATCCCTAGGGCCTACCTATGTATATATGCATGCTAGAGCTTTACCCAAATAAAATCTCAGTATTTCATATGAATTTAATATATTTATTGTATAACTCAATATTTCTATATATGTATTGTATAGCTCGGCAATTGCTTTTGTATTAAATCTCCATCTTTAATTGGATTCTCGGTATACTACTGGTGCTTGACCAATGTCTTCCATTCATTCTCTGATTATACAAGATATATATTTAGAACAAGCTCTTGTGTTACTCTCTTCGTTGACCTTATTCTCGAATAAATACCAAACTCCTAGATAAATTTCCCACTAATATAGAGTAATTTGAATCTGTGCAAATGCAACTAATTTTATAGTTGAATTCCTTGGACTTGTTTTATATATGCACATCAGTATTTAGACTCTCATTGAATAATGTTGATTTATCATTGTACTTACAATATCTCCATATGAACTTTCTTTGAACACGAGTTAGATCACATAAGCCTCCAGTACTTGAAGCCTATTTACCAATCATGTATTCATTCACGAGAGTGAATTGCTAAGTCTATTCATAGCTATATATTCTCAGCTGAATTCTACGGACATATTACCTTGATATCTATCACAAATTTAGTTCGGAAAATATAAGATTCTTGACTTTTGCAATGCAGACAAGATTGGCATCATGCTCCAACGCCATTGGTTCAAAACATATGATTATGCCACCAATAATCAAATGAGACCAAAAGTCGTACAAATGCAAATGTCAATCCAATGCAAGTACAACTTGTACAAATAACACTAAGTGCAAATAATAGGGAGCGAAGTGCTCGAAATGCTAGCCAAGGCTAGTGCTAGCCTAATTCACGGCGCTGGCCTATGCATGTCAATCCCCACCATGGCGCTAGCACTATGCTAGCGACAGTCTAATTTACATATATGGGCTAGTCCAGCACTAGCCTCAACTTTAGCGTTAGCTTAGCGTTAAATCCCCTTATCCCACAACACTGACCTAGAACAGCGCTATCATACTGTTAGCACCTCTTCTATTCATAGCATTGGCCTAATTCTAAAGCCAATCCATTTCACAGTGTTAGCCTAATGCTAGCGCATGTGACCTTTGCAACGTTAACCCCAGCGTTCATGTGCACATCTCTCAATGCTTATGCCATGCCAATTGATTCCATTATCTACCGGCTTCTCCAATTGATGCTCCGAGCTACTGATAGTTAGCAATCGAGTATTCTAACTAGATGGATAATACTTGGCATAATCTATAGACAATACCCAAGGATATTATCCTAGGACTGTCAATGGGTACCCATTACCCGGAACCGGGTGTATCGGGTCCGGGTCCTAAGATTGGACCCATTAGCAATATTGCTGCCCGACGGGTAGAAACTTTAGGAATCGATAAGCTTTCAGGTTCTAACGGGTATTACCCGCCGGGTATCCGTGGGTATCGGGTACCCGAATATATGTTGTTTTTGTTGTTAATTTTACTCAAAATTTTAAGGTTTCGCCTAGTTTTGCTTGGATTTTTTTCTTTTTTTCTTTTTTTCTTATAATTAATTTTGAATTATAACATTTATATAGATATAAGAATAACTTCGTATGAAAATTTATTAGAGTCAAGCTAACATTAAGAAGATAAAATAAATTTATCAAGAGATATAATTGATTTTCAAAGACCTATTAACTACCCGGACCTGATGGGTACCCGGGTTTTTTAACGGGTTCGGTTCTGGGCCCACCAATTTAGGAACCAGACCCGACTTTTATAAGTAGGGTCCGGGTCCAGTGGTACCCAGAAGATCCCGACCCATTGACAGCCCTAGTTATCCCTATGCATCATTGACGAAGTTATGCACCATATGTGCATTGTGATGCCATCTTACACAAAATAATGCCACTAGCTTGAATCACTCAAAGAGAGATCACATGAGCCTATATTTTTAATATATCATGATCTGCATGATCTGCAAAGCTGTAACACGGGCTTGCACTCACTGAGAGATGTCATAAATATGCATCATGTATGAAATGGTGCCAATGCCTTGTGTCATTATTGAATTAATGGATGATCATTCATAATTAATTATCTACCGACAAGAGTAGCAGGGTAATATTCTTGCATCGCTGCTAACTTCTATGACTCTCGGGTGTCAATATCAAGTTGTTATTGGCATAATTATCTCTTTACTCCTTCATGGTTACTCGTTGCCTTGTATGAAAGGCACGAAATGCTCTAATGACTGCGAGTACCCAGCTTACTCAACTGCCAACATCTGGCATAAATTACCAGTAGCAGGATCACCATGCCCATGGTTGCATTATCAAAGCGCAATGCTCAGTAATGTCAATAGTATACTCTACTTGACTTACTAAGTTATTGATAGACTTACTAATCTTACTAGACTCGACACTGGTCAGTCTTCCCTAACATTGCGAACACGAATTCACAAATATCTCCACAGTCTCCATCCCTCTGTAGATTCCATTTCTTATGAGATTAGTATGTCCTAACACTACTATTATAAATGGGCTATTCAACCTATAAATAAGGATATATTAGATTTATATAAACAAGTCTAGTCTTCTACATAGTAGTTCAGCAATTCCACACTGAAAAGTATATCACATTCTGATATCACAGGATCAGGCTTGATGTCTTCAAACACACATCTGCACCTTGCCTTCCAAATTTCTCAAGTCGTATTAGCCATGTTGACAACCCAATCAGCATCTAAGTTACAAAAGTCACTCCCAAACAACCCTTTAATCCAATCTTGTACACTAACATCTCGATTTTGTATACTTCTTCTTGCACCAGGTATGGAGACCTAAACTAATCTGGAAAAAGGACAGTCACAAAGAATGTGTTTAGTAGTTTTAATTCGTTGCTCACACATCTTGCAGATATCTCCATCGGACTATATTATTTATTTACGATTATACCATCGGACTATATTATTTTATTTTTATCCCTACTTTTTTATATTCTAATAAAATGACTATAAGGACCTAAAGTATAAACTTAACTTATTTACAAAATAACTACGGGTTTACCGCCAATTTTTCATCTTCGCATGCACGATACACAAGTCTAATTAGAAAAAGAAAAATTTTGTTTTAATGCTTTATATATGTGAGGTTTTCATTCCATTTAAAACATGCTACCTACTTACCTTAATTTAATTGGCCGACTATTAAGAAGGCCTTATATATGGTGATTTCTTTTTTGTTTTTCAGTCACATTTTTTTTGTCCTATTTTTTTATATCCATTTGTTTCCTTTGATTTGATAAAAATTTGATCGTTTGGAGCTAATTAAAGTATTATGTCCTTTAATTTTATGTTAAACACAATCAGATACAACACTAACATATGGTTCAATTTTTTATAAAATCATTCATACTGATCGAATCATATTAATTCTTTACCAATTAATTTTGAATTGAACAAAATTAATTTTCCAATTTTTTTCAAAATAAAACAAACTATGATAACTAATACATTTATACTTCAATTAAATTCGAACCCAATATTAATAAGTAAAGGAATTACTGATTTGTACTTTCAAACAAGATCGATCTGACGAAATTCAGTAAAAACAGAGCATCATCGATCAATAAAAAAAAAGATCCTTTTTAATTTGTGAAATACAATTTTGCGACTGAAATGGGCTGTCACATAATTCATCCCAGTAAGGGTCAAGATCCCATTATATGCCAAGCATGCCATTCACACATGGCTTAAAGGAACTGAGCTGGTTTGAAATAAAATTTATCGACTCAGATGGACTGTCTTAAGATTCTAATACAATAACGCTAATGGCTCGTCATTATTTTCCAAGCATGCCATTCACATAGGAAAGTCATAAAACAGAGCTGGATTAAACGTTTTACTTCTTGGCCAAATTAAGAATCTTGCTTGAGCCGACAATGGAAAGACATGATTGAGCTTATTTTCTTCAACCTATTTGTGCGTAATCCATTATGTCGTTGAACATGTTTAGACGTGGGACTAATCAATTTTAACTAGTTTGATTGGGATTTTAATTATTTTGGCTCTAAACTTATTTTGACACGGATTTGAGCACGGGAAACCTTGAACAGTTGAGTATTTGTTTAAAAAAAAATTGACATCAATTTAGACACAACTTTTATATAGGATTTTGACGGTTAATTTTTTGATTATTTTTTACCTAAACTAATTGTACTGAACAATGTCCAGGAAACAAGTTTCGATAGGTCCATCATTTCGCCGGCACCCACTATAGCAGCAATTATCTAGCATTAGATGACCTCACGCGGTGGTGG
>JAJJMC010014030.1:35000-42038 GCA_023531435.1 Papaver californicum | reverse complement strand
CACTTATGTGTCTTGAGCTTATACTGAATGCAGTTAATATGAATTTCGTAACATTTTCTGATTTATTTGATAGTCGCCAATTAAAAGGGGACATTTTTTCTATTTTTGTTATAGCTATTGCAGCCGCTGAAGCAGCTATTGGGCCAGCCATTGTTTCGTCCATTTATCGTAACAAAAAATCAATTCGTATCAATCAATCGAATTTGTTGAATAAATAATGGTAATTAGATGAATGTGTTAATCATACAAATAACGAATAAAATCTTTCTCAATACAAATTAATATTATATACGACAGAAGCATATGACTCTGTTTGCTAAAGAGTAATAAATCAAAGTATCTTGGCCCTCTCTCATGACCAAATATATAAGTCAATTTTTTAGAAAACAATTTTGGTTAATTATTGATTCGTCTGGTGTCTACAATATATGATTCCATTTTTTTACTAGATCGAAAATTCATGATGTTCAAAAAGTAGATAGATCCAATGTCACATTCAGTAAAGATTTATGATACATGCATAGGGTGCACTCAATGTGTACGAGCCTGCCCCACAGATGTATTAGAAATGATACCTTGGGACGGATGTAAAGCTAAGCAAATAGCTTCTGCTCCAAGAACAGAAGACTGTGTGGGTTGTAAGAGATGTGAATCCGCTTGTCCAACAGATTTCTTGAGTGTCCGAGTTTATTTATGGCATGAGACAACTCGCAGCATGGGTCTAGCTTATTGATACGTTCCAGAAAGCTTAACTTGAATCCATTTTTTTATCTTTACCGACAAAACCCCGTGCTCGAAATCGAAATAGGCTATTTTCTCGAGTACGGGGTTTTCTGGTCAAAGTGTATCTTATCTTGTCTTTACTACGAATTATTTTCCTTGGTTAACAATAATTGTTGTTTTGCCGATATTCGCGGGTTTTTCCATTTTCTTTCTCCCCCATAGAGGAAATAAGGTCATCCGATGGTATACTATATCTATATGCCTAGTGGAACTACTTCTAACGACCTATGTATTCTGTTATCATTTCCAGTTGGACGATCCATTAATTCAATTAGAACAGGATTTTAAATGGATTAATTTTTTTGATTTTCACTGGAGACTCGGAATCGATGGAATTTCCATAGGACCTATTTTATTGACGGGATTCATCACAACTTTAGCTACTTTCGCGGCCCGGCCAGTTACTCGGGATTCACGACTGTTCCATTTCTTGATGTTAGCAATGTACAGCGGTCAAATAGGACCTTTTTCTTCTCGAGATCTTTTACTTTTTTTTATCATGTGGGAGTTAGAATTAATTCCTGTTTACCTACTTTTATCCATGTGGGGAGGGAAGAAGCGTTTGTACTCAGCTACAAAGTTTATTTTGTACACTGCAGGGGGTTCTATTTTTCTCTTAATGGGAGTTCTCGGTATGGGTTTATATGCTTCTAACGAACCAACATTGAATTTTGAAACATTAGCGAATCAATCATATCCTGTGGCATTAGAAATAATATTCTATTTTGGTTTTCTTATTGCTTATGCTGTCAAATCACCGATTATACCTCTACATACATGGTTACCAGATACCCACGGAGAAGCACATTACAGTACATGTATGCTTCTAGCCGGAATCTTATTAAAAATGGGAGCATATGGGTTGGTTCGGATCAATATGGAATTATTACCCCATGCTCATTCCTTTTTTTCTCCCTGGTTGATTATTGTAGGCACAGTGCAAATAATCTATGCAGCTTTAACATCTCCCGGGCAACGCAATTTAAAAAAGAGAATAGCCTACTCTTCTGTATCTCATATGGGTTTTACAATTATAGGAATAGCCTCCGTAACCGATCTGGGACTCAATGGGGCCATTTTGCAAATAATTTCTCATGGATTTATTGGTGCGGCGCTTTTTTTCTTGGCAGGAACGAGTTATGATAGAATACGTCTCGTTTATCTCGACGAAATGGGAGGAATAGCTATCCCAATGCCAAAAATATTTGCAATGTTCAGTAGTTTCTCGATGGCTTCTCTTGCATTGCCGGGAATGAGTGGTTTTGTTGCCGAATTGGTAATCTTTTTTGGCATAATTACCAGCCCAAAATATCTTTTAATGCCAAAAATACTAATTACTCTTGTAATGGCAATTGGAATGATATTAACTCCTATTTATTCATTATCTATGTCACGCCAGATGTTTTATGGATACAAGCAATTTAATGCCAAAAATTTTTATTTTTTTGATTCTGGACCACGAGAGCTTTTTGTTTCAATCTGTATCTTTCTGCCAGTAATAGGCATTGGTATTTATCCAGATTTCGTTCTCTCACTATCTGTTGACAAGGTAGAAGCTATTTTATCTAATTACTTTTCTCGATAGTTTGCATGAATAAGGCATAAAAAAAAAGCTGCGATAATAAAATTAGGTGGACAATAAAAGAAAAAGAAGTGAATTGTAATCAGATACGTTTGAAGTTTTAGAGAACCGGTTCAATCAAGTAGTAATTGAACCGGTTCTCTAAAACTAACACAAACTTTCATTACATATGCGATTTCTATGTATTAGGTCACGTCTTCGATTAAGATGCTAATGTGAATGAACCATAACTATGTAGGCCTATTCCTAATAGATTGACCCCAAAATAGCATACCCAAATTATAAGAAATCCCATAGAAGCTACAATTGCGGAATTTGTGCCTTTTAAATTTTGGTTGGTTCTAATATGTAAATAAATAGCAAATATAGTCCAAGTAATAAATGCCCAAGTTTCCTTGGGGTCCCAATTCCAATATGACCCCCACGCCTCATTAGCCCACACTGCGCCTGAAAGAATACCAACCGTTAAAAAGATAAACCCTAGACTAATGACACGATAACTCCAACGATCCAATTGCTGAATCAATTGATACCTGTGATAATTTCTAAATGAAAGTAAAGAATTGTTTAGTAAAGCATAGCTTCTTTCATTTACATATTGAATCTCATCAAAATCAAAGGAAAATGGCCCAATTAATGAATGCTTGTTTTTACCAAAGACCCATAGGCTTTTTCGAAATGTAATGACTAGAAGAGATACTGATAATAATGATCCACATAAAAGAGCTGCATAACTTAATATCATCATACTTACGTGCATCATTAACCACTGAGATTGGAGGGCAGGTACTAATATTGTGGATTGATGCATTTCAGTCAAAAGACCTGAAGTAGCAAATCCTTGGGTAAAAATAGTACTTGGTGCGGTTATTGCGCTTAAATCGTTTTTATTATTCCATATTTTAGGAACCATATGAATAATGGAAAAGCCCCATGAAAGGAATAGTAATGATTCATATAAATCACTTAAGGGGAAATGTTCCGAATAAATCCAACGAGTAACTAATAATCCTGTTATACAGAAAAAGGTAGCTATCATGCCCTTTTCTGACGAATCATGTAGTCCTATGGTTTCGTGGACTAATAAGGTCATCAAATAAATCGTAATTACAATTGAAACAATTGAAAAAGAGATGTGAGTTAATATATGTTCTAAAGTCGAAAATATCATAAAAAATCCTAAAAAAAAAAAGGGAGTCCTTTAACACTGGAACGGAAATGATTAATCCATTTCATTTTCATTATAAGATTTATTGTATCTCTTTTAGAAGATGCCGCCACTCGGACTCGAACCGAGATGCTCTAGCACTGCTTCCTAAGAGCAGCGTGTCTACCGATTTCACCATAGCGGCTTGCTCGAAAGCATAATAGCCCATACGCACTCAAACGTCGAGATTGTAAGGAGTCAATTCAATGTAATATTTTTTAGGAAAAATGCAAATCAAATAAAGGCCTATTCCTATTTCTATTTGAACGTTCAATAATCTCTTATAGGATGGTTTTCATTTTAACGATGGACTTTTCGAAAGGTTTCAGCTCTCCCAAAACGAACAGCTTAGTAGGAACTAGAGAGTTCTGCTCTCAATTCAGGTATAGAAGTAAAAAAAACCTTTCTTTTTTTATTCTTTTTTTATGATTTCATGGGTCCGAACAAAACGAAAAAATCTATTGTATCCATAGTCATTAATAAGAAAACCCTCAAAAGAAAAGTGAAACTTTCTATCAAGTACTATGTTTTTTCGTTTGACCAAAAAAACATAGTACCCTTTTTTTATTTAGGAAATGAAAGGCTTCCTATCCTAAATACGACAACCGATAGTGCGGCCTCATATTTATCAGTAAAAAATATGAGTTAATGGGAGTCGTTCATCTTATCAATTTTATTAGCAAATTCTTCGAGGCATATTGATTTAGATTATTCCAAGACTTGTTTATTTTTTTGTTGCACAAAAAAACTTTTTGAATTCCCGGTAGAAAGAGATTTTGCTAAGGAAAAAGCTTTTAGCGCAGCCAAATATCCTTTTCTTTTCCAAATGTTTTTACGAATACGCTTTTTTGATATAGAAGTACGTTTCTTTGGAACGGCCATTTTAAAATAAAGAGGTTACTCATTGTTTTAGTTGGATGTGAAAGACATGTATTGTTCAAAATGCGTCATTTTTTTCTTTAGCTCTATATTTATTCCCTAGATCATACTTTCTTGATAATATACAATATGGATACGTGTGAGTCCCATAGAGGATTTCTGGAGAAAAGTTGTATATCTTAATTTTTTCTTTATTTTCGGAATACTTTATTCCTTTTTTTTACGTACATTATAAAAAAAAAAAGAAGCCTTTTGATATACTAATCTTCGTTCGAATCTATATCTGTGTCACCGTCATAAAAAAAAGGGCTACGGCTCATCGTATTCTCTTTTTTTTAATAAAAAAGAGAAAAATGGAAAACGCTTACCTTAATTGAAGAGAAGAATACTGTAACCTTTTTTCTATCAATTCATCAATAGAGTACAGTACCCTTAGTTAAATGAAAATTTCAAAAAAGGAAAACCGGAATGAGACTGATATTGAATCAGTTAATATAATAAACACTTGAGAAAAAGCCATTTAACTAAGTCCTTTTTTCAATTCTACGCAAAGTGGGTATCAAAGTGCCGGATATCGTAGAGTTTTCTAGAAGTATCCGTTGTTTTGGTGGAATAGAAGCTACTCGAGAATAATTAGTAAAGTCTTCCAAATATACTAACTAGAATCACAAGATCTTTTTTGGGGGTCAAGTTTTTGCTAGATCCTATGCTCAATAAAGTTATTGATGGATCTTACATACCAGAATAAAGTACTTTTTTTACTATAATTAAATTACTTAATTGTTTTTCCTTGATCAATGAATATAATAATAAAGAAATGAAAATTTCATATTATGATTCTGTATCTTCCTAAATATCCTAGTTAATCACTAAGTGGTACCTTTTCAAAAAAACTTGATCTTTTGACCGCTTGTAACTTCTTATTTTTTTTTGGAGGGGAAAGAATTAGAAAGATTTAAGAATCCAAAATTCTATTTTAGTTCTTTCTTTTCTTTATTTTATTGCTCTTTCCGAAAGATATCAGAGCTGGTGAATTGAAAAAAAAAAAGTTTGATTTTCTTATGGAACATACATATCAATATGCATGGATCATACCTTTCGTTCCACTTCCAGTTCCTATAGCAATAGGGGTGGGGCTTCTCCTTGTTCCAACGCCAACAAAAAACCTCCGCCGTCTCTGGGCTTTTCTTAGTGTTTTATTACTAAGTATAGTTATGCTTTTTTCAATCGATCTGTCTATTCAACAAATGAATGGTAGCTCCATCTATCAATATTTATGGTCTTGGACCATAAATAATGATTTTTCTTTAGAGTTTGGCGACTTGATCGATCCACTTACTTCTATTATGTTAATATTAATCACTACTGTTGGAATTATGGTTCTTATTTATAGTGATAATTATATGTCTCATGATGAAGGATATTTGAGATTTTTTGCTTATATGAGTTTTTCCAATACTTCCATGTTGGGATTAGTTACTAGTTCAAATTTAATACAAATTTATTTTTTTTGGGAGTTAGTTGGAATGTGCTCGTATCTATTAATAGGTTTTTGGTTCACACGACCAATTGCAGCAAATGCTTGTCAAAAAGCGTTTGTAACTAATCGTGTAGGGGATTTTGGTTTATTATTAGGAATCTTAGGTCTTTATTGGATAACGGGTAGTTTCGAATTTCGAGATTTGTTTAAAATAGTCACAACCTTGATTGAGAATAATGGTTTAAATTCTTTTTTTCTTACTCTGTGTGCCGCCCTATTATTCCTTGGTGCAGTTGCTAAATCTGCACAATTCCCCCTTCATGTATGGTTACCTGATGCTATGGAAGGGCCTACCCCTATTTCAGCTCTTATACACGCTGCTACTATGGTAGCAGCGGGAATTTTTCTTGTAGCTCGACTTTACCCTCTTTTCACAGTTATACCTTACATAATGAATCTTATTTCTTTGATAGGTATTATAACCGTACTTTTAGGAGCCACTTTGGCTCTTGCACAAAGAGACATTAAGAGAAGTTTAGCGTATTCGACAATGTCGCAGTTGGGTTATATTATGTTAGCTTTAGGTATGGGATCATATCGAGCTGCTTTATTTCATTTGATCACCCATGCCTATTCAAAAGCATTATTATTTTTAGGCTCCGGATCCATTATTCATTGTATGGAAAGTATTGTTGGATATTCTCCAAATCAAAGTCAAAATATGGCTCTTATGGGCGGTTTAACAAAATATATGCCAATTACAAAAACTTCTTTTTTGATAGGTACACTTTCTCTTTGTGGTATTCCGCCCCTTGCTTGCTTTTGGTCAAAAGATGAAATTCTTAGCGATAGTTGGGTATATTCACCTATTTTCGCGATAATAGCTTATTTCACAGCCGGATTAACTGCATTTTATATGTTTCGGATGTATTTACTTACTTTTGCGGGGCATTTAAACGTCTATTCTCAAAATTTCAGCGCTAAAAAAAGCAGCTCGTTTTATTCAATATCCATCTGGGGTAAAGAAGGACAGAAAGTAATCAACAAGAATCTTTTTTTATCAACAGTAAAAAAGAAGCAAAGAGTTCCTTTTTTTTCGAAGAAAGC
>JAJJMC010014030.1:2500-17500 GCA_023531435.1 Papaver californicum | reverse complement strand
TGTTCCACTTAATCCCTCTTTCATGGCCACATATCTTTCCGGCTAAGGAATGGGAAATCTTTCTCCTCTTCTCTTACATGAATCAAATGTTTCATTTCATCCGGGAAAAGCCACCTCTTTCTCAACAATTTCTTTGTCATTTGATCCAATAGCGTTCCATTAGATAGGAACAGATTTGATAAATACTGATAACTCTCGGATGGAGTATTAGAACGGAAAGATCCATTAGAGAATAAACTATTGGTTCTAAGCCATCTCTGGCGATGAATCAACAATTCGAAGTGCTTTTCTTGCGTATTCTTGATGAACCAGCGTTTATATATAGATGTAGGAGGCTTTGTTTGGGAAGTAAGAAGCCCCTTTGACATCTCTTGATCTGCAAAGAATTCTCGACGTGAAAACACAGAGATAAAGGGCTGATCTTTGAATAGGAAAAAGAATGGATCTGCAGGGTCCCAAATGTATTGGCTTATTCGAAAAAAACCTTGTTCTTTGGAGGATCTATCTCGTGTCTGGTACTGCATGGTTCCACTCTGCAAGAACTCCGAATCATTCTCTTGAAGCTCAGCCTCTTTATGATAAATGATACGCTTGCCCCGAAATGACCTGGCCCAATAGGGAAATCCCAATTCATTGGACCTTTCGATACAATCAAATAGATTGCCACAAGGGCGCCATATTCTAGGAGCCCAAACTATGTGATTGAATAAATCCTCCTCTATCTGTTCCGGGTCGAGGGCTCCTTCTTCAAACTCCGACTCGTTTTTTTCATATAGAAATCTCTGATCAACAAAAGAACAAGATCCATTTTGCATCATATCTAAGGGATTTCTTGGTTCGGACCGAAGAAGCAATGTCACTCGATCATTATCAAACTGACTGCAATCTTTTTCTGTCCGTGAGGATCCCACCAGAGCGCCTTCTACTTCTAATAGGCCATGAACTAGATCAGAATCATTCTCAACGAATCCATAAGAAGTGATCCCATTTTTTTCATCGGGTCCGGGTAGAGACCAAAGATCTTGAGCGACCGATCCGGCAGAACAACTCAAAAGATAAAGAAGTATCGTTAATTTCTTCATGCTCGTTCCAAGCTCGAAGTACCATTTGTACAAAAAAGAATCCCCTTCCTTACATGATTTCTTCTTCATATAGATAGATATAGGATCTATGGGGCAATTACTTAGAAGTATATTTTGTGCCACAGCCCTTCCTATCTGATAGAAAAGGATCCCATGATCCTGAACCGATCTTACCTGGGATCGCAAATCCCAAGTTTGTCTATGAAGAGCGGATCTAATTGTATTAGTGTCTAGAATGGATTTCTTCTGTGTAATACTAATGGATAGGGCCTCATTGGTAAGTGCTACAAGATCTCGTGCATTGGAGCCCATGGTTATGGCCCCGAATC
Organism: Papaver californicum; assembly: GCA_023531435.1. NCBI lineage: Eukaryota > Viridiplantae > Streptophyta > Magnoliopsida > Ranunculales > Papaveraceae > Papaver > Papaver californicum. The sequence continues at coordinate 16,089 of JAJJMC010014030.1, read as the reverse complement.
CATTAGTATGGAACATTTTCTTTTCCAAGTGAAATCCCCTAGTATATGAAAGAGTGAAAAAGTGCTTTCGTTGTTGTGGAATAAGAAGCCTCCGTATCTTAATGCATGTATTTAATTTATTCGGAGCTATTAGAGCGGGATCTACTTTTTGGGGAATATGAGTCGAAGCAATAACAAGGAGATTTCTAGTGGAGCATCTTTCACAATCCCTGGAGAGATAGTTCACTAATAGACCGAGGGATAAGTAATTCGACTCATTCACATACAGATCATGAATGTTTGGAATCCATATTATGCAAGGAGACATTGCTTTTGCTAATTCGAATTGAAGGGTGATATCAAATCGGTCTTTTTTCGGCGTCATATACATAGTTAGCGCATTCGTCATAGTTAGCAGCTCTGTATCAAGGTCATCATCGATATCGTCACTAGCATCAATCTCGATATTGTCACTACCATCAATATCATCAATAAGATAACCTTTAGGCTTGTCATCCAGGAACTTGTTCGGAAATACCGTAATGAAAGGAACATAAGAGTTTGTCGCTAGGTATTTGACCAAATAGGATCGTCCAGTTCCTATAGAACCTATCACTAAAATACCCCTAGACGGGGATAGGGCTAAGCGGAGCGAAAAGGGTTTTCCATGAGATGGGAAATGAAAACTATTAGCCCCACACGAGGTTTGTGAATAAGTGATTGTCTGATAATGAGCAAGGAATATCCGTCTTTCTGCTAAACAGGATCTATTGAACTCATAATTCATTAGATCTTTTTTATGAATGTCAACTAAGTATCGTAAGTAAATTGATCCCGGTTGTTCAACCATTTGATAACCAGAGTCATTCTTTGATAAATGATCACTATGAGTCAGACTCAATAGAATTTGATCAATCCTTTTTTTTGTCGTTAAGGTGGAGAACTGAACCAAGAATTCTCTTTCTTCATCATCAATCGAATCACTGTTCGCGACCCAGGATTCTATTTTATCATCAATCCAATCAACGTTCACGTTTTTTCTTTTTCTTATCAATGAATAGATCTCTTTACTTGTACGACTTAGATATCTCGTATTTCTCGAAAAAGTGATTCGATTGATGGGATTTGGTATGATACTTATGATATCGATGAGATTGATATTCAAATATTTCTTCTTAGAACGTATTGATTTGACCCCATAAGTGGGACCACCACCCAATAGCATGTTGCCACCAGAAGCAGAACCCCGTATTTCTTCTAGAGAATCTCCTAATTGTTCCAGAGCAACTAGAAAGAGATTCTTTAACCAGAAAGAGTTCAGTTCAGATGTAGGATACCTATCCAGAAGTTTTCGCAACTCAATCATGTATGATGGAATCATCAAAGATTTGATCTTTTCGAACTCTGTCTGTAACTCACTAGAGGCCCGGGAAACAAAGAGAAGATGTGTACGAACGAGATATCCAGCAACAAGAAGAAGGAAAAGGATTGAATAGAGGAACTCCCGAGCATTTGGTGATCTCAGATGTATCCATATCAATGGAACGGGTGACTCATTATTTCGATGAATCATTTCTTCGGACAGAAGAAGATTATGTAAACACTTACTCGAAATCTCACTTATCGGATTCCATTGTGGAAGAATCGCCCACAATTTTTTCTGAGGAATTGGCCATGATGTATCTGATCCATGCATAATATCATGAAAAACGGATACAAATTTTTGACTGCTACTTAGTATCGGCAATAGGTCTGAAAAAGTATCTAAAAGGGTGAAATTTAGATATTTGCACCCTGCCGAAGTAAGGAACCATGGCATATATGTTTGTAACAGATTCCATTTTGAGAGATTTGAAAAAGCACTATCTCGTTGAAGGGTTCTATACATCTGCCATTTCTCAACGCATTTCTTTAGACAAAGACTCTGTTTTTTCCTCTTTTCGGATGGTAAATATTTCTCAGAACATGGAGTGTGAATCAAACCCATGTTTGAATTGAAATTGAGATACTGATGCAAGTTCTTCCCTTCTGAATCAGAGAGATTCATATCTGAAAGAGGTTGACAATAAGTTCTTTCAAAATTGACTATTTGTCCCTCTGTTAGAGGTGTTCCAGAAATGTCTGGGATCGAGTAAATAGCTCTACGAACGAATGGATCGGATCGAATTGGAAAATGGAAAGATTTGTACAAGTTATACCTTTCGTCACCACTTTGTGGAAAATCGTTAGGTATGAATATGTTAGATACCTGTGACTCGATTGATGAAATAGTATCTCTCTCCAAAAAAACATGTTTTTTTGGACCGACGCACAAAGAAAAAATGTTGTTGCGAATGAACAAGATATTGAGGAATTGTCCATACGTAAGATCATAATTATTGATACGGGCCTTTTCCACATAAAAAGGGAATCTTTTGTTACAATCGAACCAGAAGTGATGTGGATTATTCAAGAATCGAAGTCGATTTGCTTTATAAAAAGAAGAGATCAATGAACTTCTATGAAATGGTTTCACGGGATTCAGCCAATTGTCTCGATCGTGGGATATCATTGAGAAATAGGAATCGGTGTTATCAAAGTCTTTCCTGCGATTATTTCTAGTATGAAATGAGTCAATCATCCACTTTGGTATCTTATTGAATAAAAACGGTGATATTGTTCCTCCATTGATCAAGAATTTCGATTTTTGGGAAGTATCACGATTATCCAATAAGAAGGGTTTCAATTTATTCAAATGAACGATTTGAACACCTATTGATTCTAACAACTGATTGCAGAGTTGATCATTCGGCCCTTTCAATTCATAGATGTGGATCTCGGACCTATGAATGGGGATATTCCCGATACTCACAAAGAAAAAAGGAAGTGACTTAGACAAAAAGAGAAGTGACTTGGACAAAAAGAGAAGTGACTTGGACAAATCTTGTTTGTCGATAACCTCGGACCAATCAATCGAATATTGATTAATACGTAATCGACCGAACACTACTTGAAAACGGCTCTTCTGCTCAGAAACGAAATGTTCCAAATGTTCCTGGAAATTATTGCTCCCGTTGGGCCATTTGTATCTATATGCATTAGGATCCCGATTCATGGATCTCTCGGTTCGAGAAATAAGAGGATCGAACCATTTCTTCTGACTCTTTTTCAAATTCGATAAATGTTGGTTGATCGTATATTTCATTATAGTTCTATGATTCAGAGTATCATTTCCTATTTGATCCCTTTGAATTCCATAAAAGAATCGATTCGATACATTTCTTATGTACCCATAGGTGCTATATTGGATTTGAATCAGATTTCGGATCAATCTATATTGATTGACTGCCTCCATTATGTTGTTGCTAGCAAATACCACTCTTTTTGGTTTTGGATCTTCCAAGTCATTCCCGCAGGAGATCCGGACCGATTTTTTTCTGATCCTTCGATAAAAAGATTCATTCTCTTCATAAAAAATAGGAGGTAGAACCAAGAAAGATTTCTTTTTCGATTCATCCCTGGAGTTGAATACCTCATTCAATAATTTTTTTTTATCCAACCCGTAGGAATCAATAGAAAAGGAAAATCCCTTATGATACACCAGATCCGGCTCGGTTATTGATAGAGTGAATAGATCTGCCATTTCTTGAAATCTCTCTTCTGATTCAAAATCGCGGTGTAACGTGTACCCCCCCCTGTTTCGGTCATGGAATAGATGAAAGAAAGAAAAAAATGGATTTTGGTTCAAGAATGAAATCTTATTGGAACTGGCCATATCCGGTTCATCCTTCGGAACCATATCACATCCCGGATCTGATGAAATAGGATGAATTGAGACGGTATTTTGTAAATACGTAATTATCTTGAATATATCAACCATTTCTTTATTTTCCGATCGTCTGGAAGGGACAAAAGAAACATCTTGTTCTTTCTTCAACAATTTATGATCTCTAGTGGACCTCTCAGTAGGATTCGAACCCAGATGAAGTTCTGACCATCTGTCAGAGAAAAAGGAACGAATTGATTTTGTAGAATTCCCAAGAATTGCTTCGATTTCTTCCGGAAGCAGATGATTATTCATCTGCTTCTCACGTTCCGTGAATAGCCGGGACATTGAGGAATATCCAGAAAGGCATTTCGGGAATCGGTCTGATTTTCTCTCTGTTCGTTCCGTTTGAAGAAAGGAAGGATCCCAAAGAATCGATCTTTCTTTTAGTTGTTGAATCTCTCTTTGATTGATCAATGTGTGATATTCCGAATCCTCATTACTAATCGAATCGAAAGGGTCTCTGGATTGATCAGAAGATCCTTTCAATTGGCTAGAATTCGTTACTTGAACGAAAATAGATCTTGTGGAATCATATTGAATATTTGACGATACATTCCGTACCTTGCTAAAAAACCGATCCTTGCTTACCAACCACACATTGTCTAACCAAATCCAACTCTCTCTCGATACGTTCCTCAAAAAATCCGACTCGTGCAGATTCTTCCCCCAACTAACGAAGATATCTTGGCGGAATTGCCACATATGAAATTGAGCACAATTTTGCAAAGAAATACCCCACTTGTTTCTCGAGAAGAGATGGGAAACATGTTCAATCTCATTTGATTGAATAGTTGACTCAGCTCCTTGTTGTTTGAAGAAACCCTCCACTTCAATTGGTCTTTTTTCACGAAAAGCAGACATGAGATAACAAATCCAGTGTTTCACTAAGATTTCGAATAGCTGGCCCGAATTCAAGTTGATTATGTTTCGCTTCTTCCTCAGAGAAAGACGATCAAACAATTCCCAATCATGGTCCTTGCGGATCGGATCATCCGTATAGGATACAAAAAGAAACTCCAGATATTTGATATCTTTCTCTTTAAATGAGATCTCAATTCCAGCTACGGTTTCCTTAGATATCTTACAACTAGAATTCCACCTTTTTCCGATCCGGTTCCTCCACCACCGCGAACCCCAGTTAGAGTCAGGCATGATACACTTTTTCGTTATTGGGAGAACCCAAGTACTCTCTTTCGGATCCATGAAACAACTCTCAGAGATCTTTTTCCCTTTTGGAAGATAGAGGAGCGAAACAATCAACCTATTAATATTGGAAGACCAAAAAGATTCTTCCGATGTATCATTTCTGGGTCCAATGGAATTCATAGGTATAGGAAGAAGCCCCATCAAATAGAGATTTTTTCTTTCGACCATATTTCGATTGTTAATACGATATATAAGGACCGCTACTACAAGCAGTACTACACCTTTGATCGTGAAATATCGATTGCTTGTTGAACCCTGTGAATCGCGTGAAAGGAGGATACTCCAAATTCGGGGGTCAAAGAGTTTCATAAAACGTTCTTGGTGGAAAAAAATGTGAGTGAAAGATCCCACTGAATCGAATTTGGTCCATGAATCTAAGAAATAGTGAGAATTCTTGATCTCTCTCAATATCTCTCTCAATTCGAAGATCCAGGATTTGAATTGATGTCGTTTCATTGATTCCTGTTTCATTGATTCCTCCTAAAGATTTCATTTCAATTGGAATTTGGTTATTCACGATGTACGATGATCCCTGTTAAGCATCCATGGCTGAATGGTTAAAGCGCCCAACTCATAATTGGCAAATTCGTAGGTTCAATTCCTGCTGGATGCACGCCAATGGGAACGTTCAATAAGTCTATTGGAATTGGCTCTGTATCAATGGAATCTCATCATCCATACATAACGAATTGGTATGGTATATTCATACCATAACATATGAACAGTAAGAACTAGAATTCTTATCAATACTGGAACTCATAGGGAAGAAAATGGATTTATGGATGGAATCAAATATGCAGTATTTACAGACAAAAGTATTCGGTTATTGGGGAACAATCAATATACTTCTAATGTCGAATCAGGATCAACTAGGACAGAAATAAAGCATTGGGTCGAACTCTTCTTTGGTGTCAAGGTAATAGCTATGAATAGTCATCGACTCCCGGGAAAGGGTAGAAGAATGGGACCTATGGGACATACAATGCATTACAAACGTATGATCATTACGCTTCAACCGGGTTATTCTATTCCACCTCTTAGAAAGAAAAGAACTTAAAAAAAAATACTTAATAACACGGCGATACATTTATACAAAACTTCTACTCCGAGCACACGCAATGGGGCCGTAGACAGTCAAGTGAAATCCAATTCACGAAATAATTTGATCTCTGGACAGCGTCATTGTGGTAAAGGTCGTAATGCCAGAGGCATCATTACCGCAAGGCATAGAGGGGGAGGTCATAAGCGTCTATACCGTAAAATAGATTTTCGACGGAATGAAAAAGACATATCTGGTAGAATCGTAACCATAGAATACGACCCCAACCGAAATGCATACATTTGTCTCATACACTATGGGGATGGTGAGAAGAGATATATTTTACATCCCAGAGGGGCTATAATTGGAGATACCATTGTTTCTGGTACAGAAGTTCCTATCTCAATGGGAAATGCCCTACCTTTGAGTGCGGTTTGAACCATTGATTTACGTAATTGGAAGTAACCAATTAGGTTTACGACGAAACCTAGAAATCAATCACTGATCCAATTTGAGTACCTCTACGGGATAGACCTCAACAGAAAACTGAAGAGTAACGGCAGCAAGTGATTGAGTTCAGTAGTTCCTCATATAAAATTATTGACTCTAGAGATATGGTAATATGGAGAAGACAAAATTGTTTGAAGCACCGACAGAACCGGAAGCGCCCCTTGTTTCAAAGAGAGGAGGACGGGTTATTCACATTTCATTTGATGGTCAGAGGCGAATTGAAAGCTAAGCAGTGGTAATTCTACCCCCGGGGAAAAATAGAGATGTCTCCTACGTTACCCGTAATATGTGGAAATATCGACGTAATTTCATAGAGTCATTCGGTCTGAATGCTACATGAAGAACATAAGCCAGATGATGGAACGGGGAGACCTAGGATGTAGAAGATCATAACATGAGTGATTCGGCAGATTTGGATTCCAATATATCCACTCATGTGGTACTTCATCATACGATTCATATAAGATCCATCTGTCTAGATATCATTATATACATCCAGAAAGCCGTATGCTTTGGAAGAAGCTTGTACAGTTTGGGAAGGGGTTTTGATTGATCAAAAAGAAGAATCTACTTCAACCGATATGCCCTTAGGCACGGCCATACATAACATAGAAATCACACTTGGAAAGGGTGGACAATTAGCTAGAGCAGCGGGTGCTGTAGCGAAACTGATTGCAAAAGAGGGTAAATCGGCCACATTAAAATTACCGTCTGGGGAGGTCCGTTTGATATCCAAAAACTGCTCAGCAACAGTCGGACAAGTGGGTAATGTTGGGGTGAACCAGAAAAGTTTGGGTAGAGCCGGATCTAAGCGTTGGCTAGGTAAGCGTCCTGTAGTAAGAGGGGTAGTTATGAACCCTGTAGACCATCCCCATGGGGGTGGTGAAGGAAGGGCCCCAATTGGTAGAAAACAACCCACAACCCCTTGGGGTTATCCTGCGCTTGGAAGAAGAAGTAGAAAAAGGAATAAATATAGTGATAGTTTGATTCTTCGTCGACGTACTAAATAGGAGAGAAAATCGAGAATATGTTTCTTCGTCTTTACAAAAGAAAAAAAGATAGGAGTAATTAGCTGTGACACGTTCACTAAAAAAAAATCCTTTTGTTGCTAATCATTTATTAGCAAAAATTGAAAAGCTCAACATCAGGGGGGAAAAAGAAATAATAGTAACTTGGTCCCGGGCATCTACCATTATACCCACAATGATCGGCCATACAATTGCTATTCATAATGGAAAAGACCATCTGCCTATTTATATAACAGATCGTATGGTGGGTCACAAATTGGGAGAATTTGCACCTACTCTAAATTTCCGGGGACATGCGAGAAGCGATAATAAATCTCGTCGTTAATGTTAATAATAATAAAGTTAATATGGGTGCTCGTCGTTCATTAGTGGGAGGTTAACCTTATGATAAAGAGGGACCCAGATGTGGAAGTATCCGCTTTAGGTCAACATATATGTATGTCTGCTCACAAAGCACGAAGAGTAATCGATCAGATTCGTGGGCGTTCCTACGAGGAAACACTTATGATACTAGAACTCATGCCTTATCGAGCATGTTATCCTATTTTTAAATTGGTTTATTCAGCAGCAGCAAATGCTAGTCACAATATGGGTTTCAAGGAAACAGATTTAATCATTAGTCAAGCCGAAGTCAACGAGGGTACTATTGTGAAAAAGTTAAAGCCTCGAGCTCGAGGACGTAGTTATCCGATCAAAAGACCCACCTGTCATATAACTATTGTATTGAAAGATATATCTAAAGATCAAGACTATTTCATATGGTTAAGAAAAACGGGATATGTATATATAGATAAATATACGGATGTTAGAGAGAGGTATCTATGTATGGTAGAGCACGAAAGACTAAAATGGGCTAATGAAGAAAGCGAGGGTGTATGGGACAAAAAATAAATCCACTTGGTTTTAGACTTGGTACAACCCAAAAGCACCATTCCCTTTGGTTTGCACAACCAAAAAGTTATTCTGAGGGTCTACAGGAAGATCAAAAAATACGGGATTGTATCAAGAATTATGTACAAAAAAATATGAGAATATCTTCGGGTGTAGAGGGAATTGCGCGTATAGAGATTCAAAAAAGAATCGACCTGGTCCAGGTCATAATCTATATGGGATTTCCAAAATGGTTAATAGAGGGTAAACCGAGAGGAATTGAAGAATTACAGATCAATGTACAAAAAGGTTTTAATTCTGTGAACCGAAAACTCAACATTGCTATTACAAGAATTGCAAAACCCTATGGAGACCCTAATATTCTTGCCGAATTTATAGCTGGGCAATTAAAAAATAGAGTTTCATTTCGAAAGGCAATGAAAAAAGCTATTGAATTAACTGAGCAAGCAGATACAAAAGGAATTCAAGTACAAATTGCAGGACGTATCGACGGAAAAGAAATTGCGCGTGTCGAATGGATCAGAGAAGGCAGGGTTCCCCTACAAACCATTCGAGCTAAAATTGATTATTGTTCGTATACAGTTCGGACTATTTATGGGGTATTAGGCATAAAAATTTGGATATTTGCAGACGAGAAATAATCAAAGATCTCTTCTTTTACTTTTCTATCTAGCACTGGACAAAAAAAACCTTTCATTTTTTTCTCTTTAATCTAAAATGATTAATTTCAAATCTTCTAATTCTATAGGGTTAAATAAAAATTAGATTGACCCTTTGGTATAATTGCTATGCTTAGTGTGTGACTCGTCGGTTTTTTTAGTTTAGATTAGATTAAAAAAGGAAAGGACGGCCCCAAAGTCTGAACTAAGAACTATGTAACTAATAACCAGCTCATTGCTTCGTATTATCGGGATCCAAAGAAACAGTCACTATATGATGTATTGATCATATCGTTGTAGCAACTGAAATCTTTTTTATATTACATATACATAAAAGAAAAACCAATCTGATCGTGGATTGTGATGTGAAACAAAAAAAAGGATGTGGATAAATGGAAGGGGGAGAGAAAGAGAGAAGGAGAATATCAATGATATATGATTCCAATATGTATGGTCTATGAATAATCTCATACAAAGGCAGTGTAATAAAGCATCAATATGGATTCGGCCATAATCATAATTAATCATTAAATGAATCCGGTTCATAGGAAAAAGAAATACAAATAAAAGAGAGCTTCGAGTCAATAAAGACTGAGTAGATTGACTCAGGAACAACAAATTGAATTAGGAGCTCCGTTGCAGAGTTCAGGCCTAGCCATTAACCAAGAAGTGATGGGAACGACGGAACCTATGACTGCAGAAGATTCCATTGAAAACGAATCCTAATGATTCATTAGGTGGGATGGCGGAAAGAACCAGGAAACCTATTCATTTATTCTGAGAGGTCAAGGACTGACCCTACGAATTAAACAGATATTGAAAGAGTCAATATTCGCCCGCGAAGGCCTTATTGGATTGCTAAGTTTTTTGGATTCAATAAAGGTCAAAATAAAGATTCGTAAAAAAAATTCTATATTCTAGAGGTATATTTCCGGTTGTATATAAAACCCAAGATATATAAATTTTTACGTGACAGATTAGATCTCAAAAAACCTATGATTCAGTCTATTAGAAATTCAATACATATTCGTAATATTATGGAATCATTTCATTCGCGAGGAGCTGGATGAGAAGAAACTCTCATGTCCGGTTCTGCAGTAGAGATGGAATTGAGAATAACAAACAACCATCAACTATAACCCCAAAAGAACCAAATTCCGTAAACAACATAGAGGAAGAATGAAGGGAATATCTTACCGAGGCAATCATATTAGTTTCGGTAGATATGCTCTTCAGGCACTTGAACCGGCCTGGATCACATCTAGACAAATAGAAGCAGGGCGACGAGCAATGACACGATATGCGCGTCGTGGTGGAAAAATATGGGTACGTATATTTCCAGACAAACCTGTTACATTAAGACCTACAGAAACGCGTATGGGCTCGGGGAAGGGATCTCCCGAATATTGGGTATCTGTCGTTAAACCGGGTCGAATACTTTATGAAATGGGTGGAGTATCAGAAATTGTAGCCAGAGAAGCTATTTCAATCGCTGCGTCCAAAATGCCTATACGAACTCAATTCCTTATTGCAGAATAGGGATGTGCAACCAAAGGAAAGGAGTCTTTGTGATGAAAAAACAAACAACCGCAGGCCTTTTTTTCTGGACAAAAAATATTTCTTTTTTCTTTTGCCCTTTCTTTGCATTGAAAGAAACGATAAAAAATAATGATATGATTCAACCTCAAACCCTTTTAAATGTAGCGGACAACAGTGGGGCTCGAAAATTGATGTGTATTCGAATCATAGGAGCTAGTAATCGTCGATATGCTCATATTGGTGACGTTATTGTTGCTGTAATCAAAGAAGCAGTGCCCAATATGCCTCTAGAAAGATCAGAGGTGATCAGAGCTGTAATTGTACGTACATGTAAAGAACTTAAACGTGACAACGGTATGATAATACGATATGATGACAATGCCGCAGTTGTCATTGATCAAGAAGGAAATCCAAAAGGAACTCGGGTTTTTGGTGCGATCGCTCGGGAATTGAGACAGTTGAATTTTACTAAAATAGTATCATTAGCTCCTGAGGTATTATAAATACTATCTAGAATAAAGACTAATAGACAAGCCCGTGATATGATAGAGTAGGGTCTTGGGAATGAATTAAATTAATTTTGTAGATTATGTATCACGTATATCCCTTAACTTTATAATAAAAAAAATAACGAGCATGTTGATTATATTAAAACTCGGAGGCACCAATAATTATAGTTCATCATGGGTAGGGACACAATTGCTGACATAATAACTTCGATACGAAATGCTGACATGGATAAAAAAGGAACGGTTCGAATAGCATCTACGAATATTACCGAAAACATTGTGAAAATCCTTCTACGAGAAGGCTTTATCGAAAACGTGAGAAAACATCGAGAAAGCAACAAAAATTTCTTGGTTTCAACCCTTCGACATAGAAGGAATAGGAAAGGGCCATATAGAACAATTTTAAAACGTATCAGCCGGCCCGGTCTACGAATCTATTCCAACTCTCAACGAATTCCTAGGATTTTAGGAGGAATGGGGATTGTTATTCTTTCTACTTCTCGAGGTATAATGACAGACCGAGAAGCTCGGCTAGAAGGAATCGGAGGAGAAATTTTGTGTTATATATGGTGATCTTTCTGATATCTGAATTGAATTGGTAACTTCCTATATTGCGAAAAAAAAAAAAAAGAGGAAGGACTGGTTGCCTAATATCACTCCTCCTCCATTAGTTGATACTTCAAGGGGGTTACCTGAAATGAAAGAACAAAAATGGATTCATGAAGGTTTAATTACTGAATCACTTCCCAATGGCATGTTCCGGGTTCGCTTAGATAATGAAGATCTGATTCTAGGTTATGTTTCAGGAAGGATCCGACGTAGTTTTATACGGATACTACCAGGAGATAAAGTCAAAATAGAAGTAAGTCGTTATGATTCAACAAGGGGACGTATAATTTATAGACTCCGCAATAAAGATTCGAACGATTAGGTGTATTTTTTTCGACATTATTTTCGTGGGGATACAACTCGAGGTTCAAAATTCCAAGAGACTTATTTTCTTCCAAGGAGTAGATTCGGAATTAAGGTAAGGAATGACAAATATGAAAATAAGGGCCTCTGTTCGTAAAATTTGTGAAAAATGTCGACTGATTCGCCGTCGGGGACGAATTATAGTAATTTGTTCCAACCCGAGACATAAACAGAGACAAGGATAATCCTTCGAAAAAGGACCCAACGTACAAATAAAATGAAGGATCTGTTTTAACCTGAAATGGATATATCCGTATATCTCTGACTCATATTGATGAGATGATAAAAGATGGCAAAACCTATACCAAGAGTTGGTTCACGTAGGAATGGACGTATTAGTTCACGTAAGACTGGACGTAGAATACCAAAAGGAGTTATTCATGTTCAAGCAAGTTTCAACAATACCATTGTAACAGTTACAGATGTACGGGGTCGGGTGGTTTCTTGGTCCTCCGCCGGTACTTGTGGATTCAGGGGCACAAGAAGAGGGACACCGTTTGCTGCCCAAACCGCAGCAGGGAATGCTATTCGTACAGTAGTCGATCAGGGTATGCAACGAGCAGAAGTCATGATAAAGGGTCCTGGTCTCGGAAGAGATGCAGCATTACGAGCCATTCGTAGAAGTGGTATACTATTAAGTTTCGTACGGGATGTAACCCCTATGCCACATAATGGATGTAGACCTCCTAAAAAAAGACGTGTGTAGAAATAAGAATGGAACAGATTTCAAGAGAAAAAAATGATTCAATAATCTGATCAAAAAAAATTACTATGCTTCGAGAGGAAGTAGCAGTATCTACTCGGACACTACAGTGGAAGTGTGTTGAATCTAGAGCAGACAGTAAGCGTCTTTATTATGGCCGTTTTATTTTGTCTCCGCTTATGAAGGGTCAAGCCGATACAATAGGCATCGCGATGCGAAGGGCTTTGCTTGGAGAAATAGAAGGAACATGTATCACACGTGCAAAATCTGACAAAATACCACATGAGTATTCTACTATAGTAGGTATTGAAGAATCCGTACATGAAATTTTAATGAATTTGAAAGAAATTGTATTAAGAAGTAATCTGTATGGAACTCGCGACGCATCCATTTGCGTCAGGGGTCCTGGATACGTAACTGCTCAAGACATCATCTCACCGCCTTCTGTGGAAATTGTTGATACTACACAGCATATAGCTAGCCTAACGGAACCAATGGATTTGTGTATTGGACTACAAATCGAGAGGAATCGTGGATATCGGATGAAAACACCAAATAATGCACAAGATGGAAGTTTTACTATAGATGCAGTATTCATGCCTGTTCGAAATGCGAATCATAGTATTCATTCTTATGGGAATGGAAATGAAAAACAAGAAATACTTTTTCTAGAAATATGGACGAATGGAAGTTTAACTCCTAAAGAAGCACTTCACGAGGCCTCCCGTAATTTGATCGATTTATTT
>JAJJMC010014027.1:0-10112 GCA_023531435.1 Papaver californicum | reverse complement strand
TTTCTAGTGGTTATCATATTCTTGCTTTGGTTGGCTCAATAAGGTTCTCTTTTGTAATTTCAAACGAAAATACGTTAAGCTTGAACCTACTTTCCCTCATTTTTGTGTATAAATCTTCAATATGCATTCTTATAGATTTTTTAATCCTTGTATTGGTTGTTAAGTTTACTTCTTTGTGGTGGTTATCATGTTCTTGCTTCAGTTTGCTCATTAAGGTTCTCTTTTGTCATTTTGAACAAAACATTAATAAATTTGAACCTATTTTCCTTCACTTTTCTGCATTAATCTTCAATATACATTCTTAGAGACTTGTTAAGCATGTATTGGTTGTTAAGTTCAATTATTTTTGGTGGTTGTCATATTTTTGCTTCAGTCTGCTCAGTATGGTTCTCTTTTTTCATTTTAAACCAAAATATGTTAATTTTGAACCAATTTCCTTCTTTTTTTGTGTATTAGTATGCAATATACATTCTTAGAGACTCGTTAAGGATTATTTTGGTTGTTAAGTTCCATTATTTGTGGTGGTTATCATGTTCTTGCTTCGGTTTGCTCAATAAGGTCCTCTTTTGTCATTTCAAATCAAATATTGTTAAATTTGAAACATTTTCCTTCATTTTTGAGAATTAATCTTCAAAATACACACCTAGAGATTCGATAAGGTTTATATTGGTTGTTAAGTTCAAGTATTTGAGGTTGTTATCATGTTCTTGCTTCGGTTTGCTCAATTAGGTTCTCTTTTATCATTTCAAACCACAATATGTAAAATTTGAACGCTTTTCATTCACTTTTATGTATTAATCTTTAGTACACATTCTTAGAGATTCATGAAGGCTTATAATTGTTTTTAAGTCCAATTATTTGTGGTTGTTATCATGTTCTTGCCTTGGTTTGTTCTTTAAGGCTCCTCTTTCTCATTTTGAATTACCAAAATACGTTTAATTTGAACAATTGTCCTTCACTTTTGTGTATCTATATGTAACATACATTCTTATAGAGTTTTTAAGGCTTGTATTGCTCGTTTATATCATATTCTTGCTTCAATTCGCTCAATAATGCACTTTTTTTCATTTCGAACCAAAATATGTTAAATTTGAACCAATTTCCTTCACTTTTGTGTATTAATCTTTAGTATACATTCTTAGAGACTTGTTAAGCCTTGTATTTTTGTTAAGTTCAATTATTGGTGGTGGTTATCATATTCTTGCTTCGGTTTGCTGAATAAAGTTCTCTTTTGCCATTTCAAACAAAAATATGTTAATTTTGAACCAATTTCCTTCTTTTTTTTTTGTATTAATATGCAATATACATTCTTAGAGAGTTGTTAAGCGTTGTATTGGTTTTTAAGTTCAATAATTTCTAGTGGTTATCATATTCTTGCTTTGGTTGGCTCAATAAGGTTCTCTTTTGTCATTTTAAACCAAAATATGTTAAGCTTGAACCTACTTTCCCTCATTTTTGTGTATAAACCTTCAATATACATTCTTATAGAATTGTTAATCCTTGTATTGGTTGTTAATTTCACTTATTTGTGGTGGTTATCATGTTCTTGCTTCGGTTTGCTCAATAAGGTTCTATTTTGTTATTTTGAACAAAATATTAATAAATTTGAACCTATTTTCCTTCACTTTTGTGTATTAATTTTCAATATGCATTATTAGAGACTTGTTAAGCCTGTATTGGTTGTTAAGTTCAATTATTTTTGGTGGTTGTCATATTTTTGCTTCGGTCTGCTCAGTAAGGTTCTCTTTTTTCATTTCAAAACAAAATATGTTAATTTTGAACCAATTTTCTTCTTTTTTTGTGTGTATTAATATTCAATATACATTCTTAGAGACTCGTTAAGGATTATTTTGGTTGTTTAAGTTCCATTAGTTTGGTGGTTATCATATTCTAGCTTCGTTTTGCTGAATAAAGTTCTCTTTTGCCATTTCAAACAAAAATATGTTAATTTTGAACCAATTTCCTTCTTTTTTTTTGTGTATTAATATGCAATATACATTCTTAGAGACTTGTTAAGCCTTGTATTGGTTGTTAAGTTCAATTATTTCTATTGGTTATCATATTCTTGCTTTGGTTGGCTCAATAAGGTTCTCTTTTGTCATTTCAAACCAAAATACGTTAAGCTTGAACCTACTTTCCCTCATTTTTGTGTATAAACCTTCAATATACATTCTTATAGATTTTTTAATCCTTGTATTGGTTGTAAAGTTAACTTATTTGTGGTGGTTATCATGTTCTTGCTTCGGTTTGCTCAATAAGGTTCTCTTTTGTTATTTTGAACAAAAAATGAATAAATTTGAACCTATTTTCCTTCACTTTTGTGCATTAATCTTCAATATACATTCTTAGAGACTTGTTAATCCTGTATTGGTTGTTAAGTTCAATTATTTCTAGTGGTTATTAAAAAAACGTCATGAGAGAGTGTTTGTTTTTTAGATAGGGTTTCCAAAAAACTCAGCTAGGGTTTACGTTCTTCTTTGATTTTTCTTGATTTTCTTGAATCTTCTTTGATTCTTCTTTGATTCTTTTCTCTGATTTAATTCACATGGATTTGCTAAACCCTAATCTATGTTCAAAAACAAAAAATAAGATTGATAATTTTTCTACAAGCAATATTGCGGTTTCTACATCAACAACAACAACAATTAGGGCGGTGGCTGATTCTTCAAGTAATACGATTTCAAGAAACAATATGGAGGTGGCTGATTTTGTAAGAAATCCAAGAAACAACATGGCGGTTCAGGATTCTTCAAGAAACAATATGGAGGTGGCTGATTTTGCAAGTAATTCAAGAAACAATATGGGGGTTCAAACTTCTTCATCAAGTAATCCCAATACTAATAGGATTATTAGTTCTATAAATCAAAAGGAAGCAAATTCGGTGATTACTAGGGAGAATTCTTCTTCCAAAAACGCCAATACTTATGTTGATTTGTTGAAGGCTTCAAAAAGGTATGATTCAACTACAATTGATCTTTAAATTTTTTTTACCTAAACCGATTTCTAAAGATGGGAAAACAGCTTTGGTTATTCCAATGGAGTTATTTAATGAAGGTTTTGATACATGGAAATTCAGTTTGATAGGGAGATTAAATTTTAATGGGTTAGTTTTTGCTAATGTGAAGAAATCGATACTAGAACAATGGCAGATTGATGAAAAAAGATGTATATTTGTGCCAATGTCTAAGGGTTTCTTTATTATCAAACTTGATTCTTTGGAAGATAAAGGAAAAATTCTGAATAAGGATGCATGGATTGTAGAGCAACAAGTGTTACGCGTTCAAGAATGAACGCCAAATTTTGACCCAGAAAAGCAACGTACATCTCATGCTACGGTTTGGGTGAAATTTCCAGGTTTTTTTTATGGAATTATGGACTGGAAAAATTCTTTTATCTCTTGGCCAAGCTTTAGGAACTCCAATTATGGTAGATAAGAGGACTTTAAGTCATGAATATGGCTATTTTGCTTCGGCTTTGGTGGATATTGATTTTTCTAAGGAAATTCTTGATGAAATTGAGGTTATAGTTGGTGGAAGAAGATTTATGCAAGTAGTAGAAGTACCAAACATGGCTAAATTTTATAGTCATTACAAGATTGATGGTCACGTATTCAAAGAATGTAAGAAAGCTAAACAAACTTTTGTTAAAACTGGGATGGTTAGGTGTGGTGTTGCTGAAAAAGTGATGGTAGTCACTAATCAAAATTAACCTAAGGTGCAAAACCGTAATGAATGGAGGCAAGTAAAAGGTACAAATTTAACCCCCAATCATTCTAGGATTTCTGAACTTGTTTCTAATAATCAATTTGAGGTTCTTCAAAATGTGGTAGATGATGTTGATAATGAAGTTGTTCCTCCTTGGATTTACACAAACAAACACATAAGTTTACATAAAAAACTGAGTCAAATGGTGGAAAATTGGAATGATCGAAAGGTGTTTGGTGGTCTATTTGATTGGTGATTTCTAGATTTTTCTTCTTGCTCTACATGAAGTCGGAATCAGAATGTGATATATTTTTCGGGAATTTTAGGGTATGAAGGGTGGTTTGGCCTTTAAAAAAAAAGAGAAATGGAATTTAAAAAATTATTGGTTTGTGAAAAAAATTTCTTACAAAAAATAGATGCGCGCGTGAAGTTTTCCACCCGTGGATTTGTGGGGGAAAAAGTGGAGAAAATGGGCCTGACTGTAGATTTCACATGTTAGAAATTGTAGAAGCTAGTAGATAGAATAGAACTCTTTGGATTACCTTCAATGTTCTCGGACCATCAAGAGTAATACAGAAAGAACATATCTCTTAACAGATATTGGATTCTCCCACCTATAAATATGTGTTGCAGTTAGCTTGGAAAAACCATCTAATCAGTACTGCAAGTCTGCAACCCAATAAACCTTAAAACTGCAATCAATTTTCATCAGAAATTTAGAATCCTTATTTTCCTATTCAATCAAAGCTCTTTACAAATGTTGATCATTCCAAACTTCTTTGGCAACAGAAGAACTAACGTTTTCGACCCATTCTCACTAGACGTATGAGATCCATTCCAAGACTTCGCATTCTCAGCCTCAACCTCATCCTCTGCACTCTCTATGCCTCGTTCTGAACTACTAAAAGAAACATCATAATTAGCAAACACTAGAATTGATTGGAAAGAAACACCAGAAGCACATATCTTTAGAGCTGATCTACCTGGTGTTAAAAAGGAAGAAGTGAAAGTTGAAGTTGAGGAAGGGAGAGTTCTACAGATAAGTGTAGAAAGAAGCAGAGAAAGTGATGAGAAAAATGATAAATGGCATAGAGTTGAACGCAGCAGTGGCAAGTTCCTGAGGAGATTTAGATTGAGAACACAAACGTGGACGAAGTTAAAGATGGTATGGAGAATGGAGTACTTACTGTGACTGTTCCAAATTTGAAGAAAAGAATCCTGAAGTGAAATCTATTCAAATTTCTGGTTGAGTTTCAGATCCGACAGCAAAATGTGATCCTGCCCTTGGGTTATGGTTTTAATTTGTTATTAGTTTCGTTGTTGCCTGGTCTACCTGGTGTCTTTGGTCTTTGTGTTATCAGTTTGTTATTAGTGTCGGTGTTGAATTGTTTAAAAATAATGTTGTTACCTTTGTTTGGGGTACCAAGTATGATCGGTTGTTAGTTTTTGTGGTCATGTAATCTTCATTTTTAATTGCAAAGAAATTACTAATTTTCCTTTTATATGTGATTATTAAAAATACGGTAACACAACCAAATGAATCAATTATTTAAAAAATATTATAAACATGATTGAATAAATAGAAAGATTTGTATAAAAAAAATCATTTATTGAAGTTTTGGATGATTACATATGATGATCAAACAATATACTGAACCTCACCTAATTGTGATTTTTATTAAGTCTTATTTCTCTTCTATTGTCTTAGTCAATCTTCTCTTCTTAAAATCTGTTTTTCTGATCCCTTCATCTGTTTTTGAATCTAGTATTTATAGAATTCTTAAAAGGGTCCCATAAGTCTTATCTATCCATCTGTTAGTTTTATCTACATCTTATTGAAGAATTTTTCCCGCACAATTAAGCATGTATCCCGTAGATTATGAATGAGGAAATTACTTGTTTCAATCGATTTCATATAAGGTTGATTGAGGTTTCATCTTTTCTTATAATAGTCCCGTAAACTAGATATGAAGTAGATAAACTTCGGTCCATGAATCTTTTCTTAATTTATTGCATGCCTGACAAGTGACTTGCGAGAATGATATGTCATGCTTTGATTTCTTTGTCTTGCAACTTGCATGATTGACACATGTCTTTCATGTTGTATTAATGATAGTCTTACGCCATCTGTCACATCCTTATCAGGTTTGAGTTTTTGTCCCGTGACTTGCATGTCTGTCATGCAGTACCAAAATCAATTTTGTGCTACCTGTCCTGTCAGATTGACCGTCAGTTAGAATTTGTTCTGAGAGATAGATTTTCCTCGAGATATGGAATAGAGTTTTCTTAGGTGTGATTTCAATACTCCTCGAGTTATTGTAATCTAATAAGTCTTTCTTTGATTGTTAAAACGTGTACGGCAGAGATTTGGTGTTCACTGTATAGTTGGTTTGTTGGATGATCAAAACCCTTTGCAAACTTCGTAGAAGAGCTCTAAAGATGGCTCTGGTACAACACAGTTACACGGAGATACCAATTAATCCTAGAGTAGATGAGTTACTTGATAATATAAATCCTTTATATAATAGTAATGAAAATCATGAGGATGAATTGAGTGCTAGAGGTAAAGGTATTATGGATGAGGAAGAGGTTGCGGTTTGGAAAGATGCTGAATTGGTGGGTAAATCATGGGGTGAAATAGCTGAATTAGAAGAAGTTGAAAGGGAAAAATTGGCTAGAAAAGAAGTTTTACGTAAGAGGTTGCAATCTTTTGGTCAGAATAAGGAAATTTTAGAAACTGACCATAATAGAGTAACCGTGCGTAACAAGGATGTTGATTTGGAACTGGTTTTGGATGCGGGAATTGATTTGATTATGGAGAATAGTGCTAAATCTCTTGTTGCAAAAGTGAGTAAAGGGAAGTCTCCGAGGCATCATGGACGTAATGTTGGGGATGGTACTACAGGTGGAAATAATTCGAAGATATCAAATACATATAACCAAAATATTTCTTAATGATTGTTCTTTTTTGGAATGATTTTGGTATTGCTAGAGATGAAGCTAAAAATAAACTCAAGGATCTTATTAGGGTACATCAACCTGTTTTGGTGTGCTTGGCGGAACCTAGAGTTGCAGTGAGTGATTCTTTCATTCAAAGACTTAATTTGAGTGATTTTAGAAGTGATGTTATTCATAATTCTATTGATTTACGTATTGGTAATCTTTGGATTTTATGTTCTAAGGATTTGGATGTTCCGGTTGTTCTTAATTGTAGTAGACAATCTATTTCTATCTCTGTTTCAGGTATTGTGGTATCTTTTGTTCATGCTAAATCTTTGCAGATTCCTAGAAGGGACTTGTGGAGTCAATTAAACATGAATTTGTCTATTCCGTGGTTGGTAATTGGTGATTTTAATTGTGTGCTTCGGTTAGAAGAGAAGAAAGGTGGTTGTGAACCTAGAAGTTCGGTCATTAATGAATTTAGTGATTGGATGGATAATAATGATTTGTTTGAGGCTGATTCTTTAGGTGTTAATTTTACATGGACTAATGGCCAGGATGGGGGTAAAAGAATCGTTAGCAAGTTGGATAGAGCAATCATTAATGGTGCTTGGATTAATAAGTTTGAGAATTAGCGGTGTAAAGCTCTTCCAAGGGAAGTTTCTGACCATTCTCCTTTAATTGGTTTTCCTTTTATTGTTGCTAGGCCAAAATGAACTCCTTTTCGTGTTCAAAAGATGTGGTTTTCTCACCCTGATTTTATGAGTATTGTTGCTTCTAGTTGGTGTAGGCAGGTTTATGGTAACCCTGGTTTTGTTTTTCCATATAAGTTGAGACGTTTGAAGAAAGATTTGAAGGAGTGGAATTGGTCGGTTTTTGGTAATGTTAATAAACGTTTAAGGAAATCAGAATTGAAATTGGAGGTGGCGTTGATGAATTCGGATGAAGATCCTAATGATAATCTTCTCAAGGAGGCTCAAGTGGAGGTTTTTGATACTAAATTGCAAATTTCAACTATGTTGAAGAAAAAATCTAGAAATAAATGGCTAGTTGAGGGCTCGAGTAATTCTAAGTATTTTCATAATTATATTAGAATTAGAAGGAGTAATAACGTTATTTCTAAACTTATGGATGATTCAGGTGCTATTATTACATGTTCTCAGGGACTAACCGATCATATTATGCATTATTTTCAGAATAAATTCAATGGTGACATCTCTACTTTACAGGAGGAACTTTTTGATGTAGATCATGAAGCTATTTCTTTAGAGGAAAGACAAGCCATGGATTGTATTCCTTCGAATGAGGAAATTAGAGAGGCGGTTTTGATTTAGGGGCTGATTCTGCTCCGGGTCCGGATGGTTTTGCGGGATTCTTCTATAGACATTGTTGGGACATTATTCAGGATGACTTGGTTAAGGCCGTGACTTATTGTTGGCAGAATGGTGTTATTCTTAATGGGGTAAATTCAAGTTTTCTTATTCTTATTCCTAAGGTACGTGGTGTTAATTCTTTAAAAACTTCAGACCAATTGGTTTAAGTAATTTCTTCTTTAAAATATTTACTAAAATCTTGGCTACGAGACTTGGTGGAGTTCTGGATAAATTGATTTCTGAGGAACATGTAGCGTTTATGAAAGGGAGGAATATTCATGAAAATATTAGTCTTGCTTCTGAAATGGTTAATGAATTACAAGTTAAGAGGAAGGACGGGAATTTGGGTATAAAGTTAGACATTACTCAGGCTTTTGATACTGTAAGTTGGACTTTTATTCTTGAAGTATTTCGTAGATATGGCTTTTCTGAACAATGGTGTGAATGGTTGCTTACGATTCTCAAATCGGCTAGGATTTCTGTGCTTGTGAATGGTAATCTAGAAGGTTTTTTCTCCATTGATAGAGGCCTTCAGTAAGGGGATCCTTTCTCCCCTTTAATCTTTGTGTTGATGGAAGATATTTTGAGCCGCAACATTACTAAGCTCTTTAAGGAGCGTCTCATGACATATATGGTTACTAAGAAGGGTGTTTCTCCTATTCATTTGTTTTTTGCTGATGATATTATGATTTTTTGCAAGGGTAATATGAAAAGTATACTGAATTTAATGAATTTATTGGATGTTTATCAAAGAGCTTCGGGACAGGTTGTTTCTAAGCAAAAGAGTAAAATCTATTATGATAGAGGTTCTTTGAATAGAAGGCGAACTATTACTGATTATTTAGGTATGAAAGTTGCTTCTTTTCCATATTGTTATCTTGGTATTCAGGTTATGCCTGTGACGGTTAGATATCACCATATTGCTAACGTGGTTGAGAAGATTAAGGAACAATTAGCGGGGTGGAGAGGTAAATTATTATCTTTTCAAGATAGAATTGTTCTTGCAGTAATTGCTAGCTATTCAATTCATAATATGGCTGTTTACAAATGGCCTAAAAGAGGGTGTTTATTTGCTAATGCTGATGGTATGAGTTTTGAAGGAAGGCCTGATTTTCTTGTTTCTATTGAATATCCAAATGTATCTTATTTTAGATTTAAATGGTTTTTTATAGTTTATGAGTTTTTTGGGGTCGTTATGGCCTTTTTTTTTCTTGTAAAAATTGCTGTAAATAAATTTTTTATCATCAATATATCATTTCACTTATCAAAAAAAAATGTTAAGCCTGTATTGGTTGTTAAGTTCAATTATTTTTGGCGGTAGGCTCAGTAAGGTTGTAATATTTTTGCTTCGGTAGGCTCAGTAAGGTTCTCTTTTTTCATTTCAAACCAAAATATGTTATTTTGAACCAATTTGGTTTTTTTTGTGTATTAATATGCAATATACATTCTTAGAGACTCGTTAATGATTATCTTGGTTAGCAAGTTCCATTAGTTGTGGTGGTTATCATTTTCTTGCTTCAGGTTGCTCAATAAGGTCCTCTTTTGTTATTTCAAATCAAATATTGTTAAATTTGAACCATTTTCCTTCATTTTTGAGAATTAATCTTCAAAATACATACTTAAAGATTCGATAAGGTTTATATTGGTTGTTAAGTTCAAGTATTTGAGGTTGTTATCATGTTCTTGCTTCGGTTTGCTCAATTAGGTTCTCTTTGGTCATTTCAAGCCACAATATGTAAAATTTAAACGCTTTTCATTCACTTTTATGTATTAATCTTTAGTACACATTCTTAGAGATTCAGTAAGGCTTATAATTGTTGTTAATTTCAATTATTTGTGGATGTTATCATGTTCTTGCCTTGGTTTGTTCCATAAGGCTCTTCTTTCTCATTTTGAATTACCAAAATATGTTTAATTTGAACAATTGTCCTTCACTTTTGTGTATCTATATGTAACATACATTCTTATAGAGTTTTTAAGGCTTGTATTGGTCGTTTATAGTGTTTATCATATTCTTGCTTCAATTCGCTCAATAATGCACTTTTGTTATTTCGAACCAAAATATGTTAAATTTGAACCAATTTCCTTCACTTTT
>JAJJMC010014022.1:0-11655 GCA_023531435.1 Papaver californicum | reverse complement strand
AACCAATCAAACTCTTGGATACAAGTTAAATAAATGTAAACGAATAATAGAGAAATCTCTTTTGAAATAATAAAAAATCATCTTTTTCATAAACTGTTTGAGCTCAATACAATAAATCATCTAGGTTATGTAATTTCTGGGTTTATAATCTTTACACCTTTTCATTCAATACAGAAATTCAAACATTATACAATTACTTCTCATAAGTTTGTACCTAAAAATTTCTTCTCCTCCCTCTCTTAGGTTTTTTCTTCCTAATTTTTCCGTCCTTTATTCGTTGTTTGATCTTCTCTATTTATAGATCTATTTTTCTGATCGCTCTTTATACCACGTGTCGTTTTCTTCAGCCTAGTCATCGATTCTGGATCAATTCTTCTCTGGGTCGATCCATCTTGTTTCGATATGTTTATCATCCTTGTACTTTATCTTTATTTGGTGCGATCGTATAGATGACAGATCGTTCTTTACAGCTTCTTGGTTCGATACTTTATATGTCCAACACGTGTTTCTTTATCCCTTAAAACTTCTGTGGCCTCGATCATAGAGTATTTATTATAATCTGCTTTCTCGATCATAATAATAATTATCTTTTACTTTCTCGATCTTTAAAAGAATAGAGTAATTATTATCTTTTACTTTCTCGATCATAAAATAATATAGTATTAATAACTTTTTGCTTTCCCGAACAGCTATCAATCAATACTGTTTGTCTTATTCTTTGGTGTTTCAGCTTTCTCGATCTTATGTGTCACTCATGCAGCTCTTCGCTCAGGAAACATCTCATGTCTTTCGATATTCGATATCTTTGATAGTGATCCTGTGTTTCTCACCTTTTTTAATCTAGATGCTTCTTTGCTTGATCTTCTTCCATGTGTCGTGATTCTTTAATTTACTAACAATTTGCCCCCTTCTTCTCTTTTTTACAAAATCATCCAACGGTCGATCCGAGATTTTGAAAAATAGAGAAGGACTTTCAGTTTCACGTTCTCCGAGTTTTCCGATGGCTCTGTATTTATTACTTTTATACTCATGATTATGTCAGTTACACTTTTTTCAAAATTTTTTTCGATTATCTCGTTCTCCCATCTTGTGGCGGTTACTATTCTCCTCCTTTAAATATCCTGTAGTTTTCTGCTGTCTTTTCTCTTTTAGTTACTGCACCTTGTTTTCCTTAATCTTTTCAAATCTTCCTACTACTCAGGAGTTCTGTTCTTGTTAATTGGTTTCTTCTTCACTTCATTTTGACCATTGTTAATTTCTTTTCTTCATGTAAGTAACTTTACTTTTCTTGATTCAAAATTTTTCTTTTTATGGCTGTGGGTCTATCGATGTAGTGAGAAGATTGTGATTCTCAGGTTGTGCATGAATAAAAAGGCTCTTTTTTACACTGTAATTATTAATAGGTAATTTCTTTATATGTTAATCTTTTCTTTCTTTCGTTTCTTTTTGCTCAGATCTTCAATATGTCTCCAAGGAAATCTGATACTACCGGCAACCAGGGTGGAAATAGGAGATCAAGTAGGACTTCTTCATCTTAATATGCTGTTTCCCGTCGAGATTCATCTATTGCTACTCCTTCTCCTGCTGTACCTCGCACCGTACGGGATTCTTCTCCCGATATTCCTAATGTTGCCCCCAAAAGTAAACGGTCAATGTCATCTTATAGCTATCGATCCATGGATATTGAAGAATTTAAAAGAAGACATAACCTTCAAGGGTTTAAAGTTTCTTTTGCGGATAGTACTTCCGATATGATGACCTATGATTTGATGAGAAAATTTCAATATACCCATCATAGATTATTAATTTCTGTTGGTGCCTTGGAAGCTGGTCTTCATCTTCCTCTGTATGAGAAAAATAACCCTTTCCAATTCACAGTTCTTGCTACTCGCAGCAGGGCCCCGCATACTCAACTTCGTTCCATCACACAGTATAATGGTAATTGGTGGCGGATTCTCGATGAATGTACCCTTCGCAGCGAGGGTCGTACCCGTCTTACTTGCTATGTTCCCGATCCCTCAGAACGTGATAATTATACGCCTGAAAATTTCCAGAATACTTATGGTGATGGTATTACTATTAAGAATTTTGTTAGATGGAGTGTTAGTCCTGTTCGCAAATGCTCAAAAGGGTTTCCTCTTCTTCATGAAGTTGATGATCCCAGAATCAAGGTAGCCCCACGCACTAATGCTGATTTTCCTTCAAATGAGAGAATCCGTCGAGAACATGATTATAGGTGGTATCGCACTCCTATTCTGATCGAGGGACCTTGGGTATATGGTGATCTCCCTGCTAGTGAAATTCAACATCTTCGTAATTGTTTTCCGAACTATTGCCCCTGGAAATTGAACTTTGATGATTATAAATTTGACTTCAAGGTTCGGAATTCTTAGCTGATACCATTTCTTTTATTTATAGTGTATCGATCTTTAATGCCTTCTTTAAATGTTTTTCTCTTTTTTTTTTTTTTTTTTTTATTATTATTTTAACTTCAGGTCGATCCTTCTTTGGACATCGGAATCCCTCTTCCTCCACCTGATCGTGGTATTAAAATCGTCTAGAATAGACAGATCGTCGAGGATGAACAAACAATCGAACCCTTAGTTGATGGTAAAGGAAAGCGAAAATTAGTTCTCGCAACAGAGAAGAAGCAAAAGAGGCCTAGAACTCTTGAACTCTCAACCGAGGTTATAGGAGAGATGGTTGCTAGTTCGAATAGGGGAGAAGGAAGCTCGATGGTTGCTCTTCCATTGGATCAGTTTGATCCTATCGATGTTATTCCAGTTTCCTCGATGCCAGCAGAAATTGTTGTATCGGAACGATCCAATCCTATGGTTGCACCTTCTTCTGGTACTTCATCCAATTTTTATAACGTTGTTTCTCCACTTCCATTTGATTTCGTACTTGATTCCCCTGTACCTGATAATGGTGCATTGGAAACTTTTTCTGGCCTTCCTCAAGAAGAGGGAGATGATATGGTTATTGATGATCTTATTGATGTAGTGAATGAAGTATCTCATTCTGAAGAAAAGAATACATCGGAGAGAGATAATGCCGAGATACTTCCAATTGGTGGTATGGGAAACATGAATGTTGAGGCTGATATCGCCATTGTTGATGAAGTTAACATTACTGATCGTACTGAAGATGAAAACCCTCCTTCCAGTTCGATCCTTCCTTCCAGTTCGATCCCTCCTGAAGTCGAAGGGACTTCTGAAGTAATTGTAGAATCGATCGCCCCTTCTGAAATTTTGGTTCGATCTCCTTCGATTGCTGTTGAGGTCGATACTTCAATTCCAAGTGCTGATCCTTCTACTCTGAAATCTATTTCCGATCGAATCTCCAGTGAAGGTTTCAATTTAATTGGGGACGAAGAAGAAGCATATAAATGGTTTCTTTCTCAAGAGCTTTGGAATATTTCATCTAATCCTGATATTATCAAATCTGATTCTGGCTTCATGTCTCGATTCAAGGATTCACTTAGTGCGATCCCTATGGACGAAGCTTTGGATGCATGGTCCAAGAGTGATGTTTTTGAGCAGAGATTTCCTGTAAAGCCTCCTCCAACCTTTAATGAAGTTTTGACTCTGTCTGATAGTTCATTATATTCACTTCCACAACAGGCTTTAGCCCAACTTCAATATGGTAACGACTGTCTGTTCAGTGGTTATAAATTTTATAAAGCTCGAGCCACCATGATGAAATTGATATTTAGGAAAGAATCAGTGGAGATGAAGGAAAAGAATGTCTCCTTACAACAGGTGAATGATGAATTACAACAGCAAAATACTCTTCTTCAACAACAACTTCAACAACTTCAACAGCTTCAACATCAATATAATGATCAACATCAGCAACAACAGGATCGTCTCCGAATTATTGAAGATCACAATCAAGATCTTCAGAATCAAAATCAAGGTTTATTTTTCATTCCTTTTCAATTACTATTTTATTTACTTGATTTATATGAAACTTTTAAATTTTATACTAGGTCCAGTGGAAAATATGGAGACATTATTTAGGATCGAACGTAGAATGGTACAATTGAATAATCATGCAAGGGAAGTTTTCAAAGAGATGAATGTGGTTAGAGATAAACTGACTCAACTGAACGATAGTTCTGATTTAGCCATTTGGAGGCGTAATAAAGCAGAATCAAAATATCGAGAAGTTGTAAAATTGCTAACTCAGAAAGAATTAGAGTTTAAATCTGTTGTCAGAGGTACATTTTTGGTTTAACTGATTTTATAGCTCTTGATATCATAAAATTTGTCTGATGTTTTCTTGTATTTTCAGAACTGGAGACAAAGTTAAATGAGGCTAAGAATCGTGCAACACAAGCAGAAACTGAGCTTAACTCAGCAAAAGATTCAGTGAAAAAGATTACTCAAGAGTTAAAGACTTCTGAATATAATGTGACTCTTAGCGCCACAAAAATTGAGGATTTACATGCTCGACTATCTACTGAACTTTCTAAAATCAATGCTCGTGAACGAGTGATTGATTCATTAACTGCACAACTAAGTGAAGAGAAAAATCAATCATCACATCTTAGTACTCAAGTAGCAATAGATCAGCAAAAGATCGAAGAGCTTCATAAAGAAATCAACTTTGGGCGTGATTTTGTACAATGGGTCAGGCAAGAAGCTAAAGCGAAGATTGCGATGTCCTTCAATACTGCTTTAGATCGTGCAAAATCCGATCCTTCAGTGCTTAATAAGCGCGCTCCTGTGCCTGCAGTTCCTCCTCCACCGTCTCGATCCGGTCTTCCTGATATTTGATTATATTCTTTGTAGTTTCATTTTCTGTTAACTCCTCCATCTTGTACTTTGTGTGTTTTTTCAAAGATTTTCTTTTGTAACTTTTAGACTTGCCTTTTATGCTGTTCCCTGCACAAGAAAATATGATTAAGTAATCTTTTTGGCTATCATATGATTTTCTAAGTCCCATGAATTGAAGTACTTTTTACCTCAAATCATGTTGTTCGAGATCCCACACATACGAAACAAACCCGGGCCAGGGGTAAGATACAGGGTTGGTCCCGAACTGTACTCTGAAAATTGATAAACCAATAATTAGGAACCCCTTCTTGATAAGAATTTTATTGTTAATAAAATTCTCTAAGGATAATGTTCACCTTTTGTGTATGATTATGTCGTCAATCGTAACGATATCCAGAATATGATGTTTCTGGATTGATTTTGAGCGCTCAGAGTATACGAAATTCCGAGATTAACGGAATTTTGATTAGCATGGTAATCTCCAAGATTTGATATCCCTGGGTTCAAAGTATATGACATCCCGGGATTAATGGAATTATAAAATTCTCCATGGTACGATGCTCCTGGAGTGATTATAAAAGAAATTAATGAATTAATTGTTTATGTACCTGCTTTTTGCGGTGTTATTCACAGATAGTAAAGCTTTAAGTATTGTGCATTCCACGGATGCTTTAAAATTTCTCCTTGCAAATTCTGAAGATAGTACGACCCTTGTCCTGCCGGTGCTTGAATCACATATGGTCCATCCCATGTTGGTGCGAATTTTCCTGCTCTTTTGTCCCTTTGATGTTCTGTTATTTGTCGGAGGACATATTGTCCTTGGACAAAATTTCGGGATTTTACACGCTTATGGTATTCTCGAGCTAATCCCCTTTGATAATTCTCCATTTTTTGGAGTGCCACTTCTCTTCTTTCTTCCAAGTCATCCAATTTTTGTAACATGAGATCTGAATTTAGGTTTTTCTCCCATGCTTCTGTTCTGGTTGTAGGCAAAATAACCTCTGTTGGTATTACTGCTTCTGTTCCATAAGCAAGAAGATATGGTGATTCTCCAGTTGAAGCTTTTCTTGTGGTTCTATATGCCCATAATGTATTATGTAATTGTTCGCACCACCTATTATAATATCCATCCAATGTTTTCTTCAGATTTGTTGCGATTGTTTTATTTGTGGATTCTGCTTGTCCATTACTTTGTGGGTAAAAAGGTGTAGATTTATGTTTTTGAATATTATATGTTTCAAATAACATATCGATATTCTTCCCTTGGAGTTGCTTTCCATTATCAGAAACTATCGCTGCTGGAATCCCAAACCTACAGATGATATTCTCGAATAAAAATGTAAAAACATCAGTATCTCTGATTCGCGCTAGTGCTTTTGCTTCTACCCACTTGGTGAAATAATCGGTGGCCACAATTAAGTATTTTCTTTTCTTTGTGCCTTCAGCTAATGGTCCAACTATATCGACTCCCCATTTTGCGAATGGCCATGGGCTAAGTATTGAATTTAATTCCGTAGCTGGTGCTTTGATTTTCTTACCAAATCGCTGACATTCTTCGCATCTTCGAACCATTTCTTCCGAATCTTTCAACATGGAAATCCAATAATAGCCCTGCATTTTGGCTTTTAATGCTAGCGATCGTCTTCCGCTATGATTTCCTGCATCTCCGTAATGTATTTCTTTGAGAATTCGTAATCCTTCTTTCCGTGATAAACATCGAAATAATGGTCCAAGAAAAGAGTGTCGATAAAGAATTCCATCTCTTAGTTGGTAGCTGTTTGATTTAAGTTGAATTTTCCTTGCTTCTTTAGAATCCATTGGTAATTCTTTAGTTTGTAAATATTGATGTATCGGGACTCTCCAATCCGGCTCACTTGGTTGGTCATTTTCTTGTTGCGATGGAGATGTAGCATTTTGTATGGCTGATTCATCGATACCGTCTTTTTCTATGTTATTTAATACTTGTGCTCTTATGGATGGCTCATATATTCTCCCGATTTTTAGGGCTTTAGTATTTGGATCATTTATCATGGATGAGATATATGCCAGTGCGTCCGCATGTCGATTCTTTTCACGAGACAGATGTCGAAAAATAATATTTGGAATACAAACTGTTAAACTTTGTACAAGATTTTTGTATCGTTCCAAGTCCTCATCGATCGTTTGATATTTTAACTCGATCTGTCTAATCACCAGCTGCGAGTCACTGGTAAGTCTTACATCGCTTATTCCTAATTCAATAATGAGTTTGAGAGCATGGACCACTGCTTCATATTCTACTATGTTATTCGTATGTTCTTCGTATTCAAGTCGAAATGAGTGTACCATACGTCCTCCCTTGGGCGCTGTAATCACGATGCCTATTCCTGCACCTTCTTTATTTCGCGACCCATCAACAAAAACCTCCCATCGTTGTGAACTATTTGAATCTAGTATCTCTACTGGTTCTTCTTCTTCACACCCCGGTAGTCCTTGAATTTCATACTCTTCCTCGATTGGAAAATCTGCCAAAAAATCAGCTAGAACCTGGGATTTCTGCGCGGTTTGTAACTCATAAACAATGTTGTATTGTTCTAGCTGAGCGTTCCATTTGGCTATTCTTCCTACTTTCCCTGTATTCTTTAAAACTGATTCCAGTGGAGCTTTGGTTAAAATACGGACATAATGAGTGAGAAAATAAGTGCGTAACTTCTGAGTAGCAAATACCACTGACAAAATTAATTGTTCAATCTTTGTATAATTTCTTTCTGCTGAATTCAAAGTCTTGCTGATGTAGTATACAGGTTTCTCGATTTTCTCATTCGTTCGCACCATTACTCCACTAATGGCATTTTCTGTTGCTGCTATATACAAAGTTAACATTTCTTCTGGTTCTGGTTTTTGTAATGCTGGTAAGGTGGCAAGATGTAGTTTTATACTTTGAAATGCTTGCTCACAACGATCGTTCCATTCAAATTTATTTTTCTTCTTAAGTACATCAAAAAAGGGTTTACATCGTTCTGATGACCTTGCAATAAATCTACTTAGTGCAGCCAAACATCCATTTAACTTTTGTACACTCTTTATACAGTTTGGTGATGGCATATCCGTTATTGCTTGTATTTTTGCTGGATCAACTTGAATTCCATCTTTTGTAACCAGGTATCCTAAAAATCTCCCTGATGTAACACCAAAAATACACTTTTCTGGATTTATTTTCATCTTATACTTTCGTAGTGCACCAAAAATTTCAGTCAGGTTTCGCAAATGATCACCAGATAACTTTCTTTTTACTAACATGTCATCCACATAAACTTCCAAAGTTTTTCCGATCCATGGTTTGAATATTGCGTCCACTAAACGTTGATATGTTGCTCCTGCATTTCGTAACCCAAATGGCATTCTGGTGTAACAATACAATCCTCGTGGAGTGAAGAACGATGTATGTTCCTGATCCGCTTCTGCTAACGCTATTTGATTATATCCAGATTGTCCATCCATGAATGATAACATCTCATGTCCTTCAACAGCATCTACTAGTTGATCGATGTTTGGGAGCGGGTAACTATCTTTTGGACATGCCTTGTTTAGATTGGTAAAATCTATATAAATTCTTACTCCACCGTTCTTCTTCGGGACGATTACCATATTAGAAATCCATGTAGGGTATCTTACTTCCCGAATGAATCCTGCACTCAAAAGTTTTGCTAATTCTTTTTCCACTTGTTCATGATATTCTGGTGCGACTTTTCGTATCCGTTGGCGAAAAGGAATTGCATCAGGATGTATGTTTAATTCATGCTGGACGATGCTGGGATCGATCCCCGGCATGTCTTCTATTCTCCAAGCGAACACATCCATATATTCACAAAGCAATTTGACTATCTGTTGTTCCACATCTGATTTTATTAACGTCCCAATTCGCACTTGCTTGGGGCATTCTATGGTGCCGATGTTTATAATTTTTGTTTGTTCTACTGGGGTGAAAACTGGTTTTGGAATCCCAATTGGAGTTGGGGTTCCCTTTAATTGCTACTTAGCCCCTTTTTGTGGCTGATTTTCCAAATTTTCTTGATTTTTGCTATTCTCTCCTTTGTCACTCTCTATTTTACTTTTTGCATTTTTTTCTAGGTATTGATTTATTTCATCTTCTTTTGCTTTAATTCTTGATTCTTTTTTCTTTTTATATTGTGAATGCTCCCGTTCTTCATTTATTCTTGTCTCCGTTATTACACAAAGTTTAGCATCTTCTTGATCACCCTTTATCTCCATCTCTCCTCGCGGTGTTGGAAATCGTAGATACTGATGATATGTTGATACTACACCTTTTAATTGATGAACCCATCGTCTTCCTATTATAACATTGTACGGGGATGGTGCATCCACAACACTAAATCTTGTCAGAATATTGATCGGTCCGGCCGATACTTCAAGATCAATTTCTCCCTTTGGCTTGGACGATACCCCATTAAATCCATAAATGACAAATCGTGAAGTGATGAGTTGATCTTGTTTAAAACCCATTTTACAAAATGTATTGTAGAACATCACATTTAATGAACTGCCCCCATCCAAGAGTATTTTCTTGACATTCCAACCAGATATCAATAATGTCAACACAAGAGGGTCATTATGCATTTCAATTTCTTGATTTACTTCTTGTGCAGAAAATGTTAATGGATGTGCCATCCAATCCTCCCATAACTCTACTTGCCTTCCTTGAACTCTAAAGGCCTCGTGGTTCCGAATTCTCTTGCACAACTTCTTGTTGATTGCTATATTCAAATCTGTATCACACTTTTCCACACATGAAATCATATTAATTGTCTGTTTGTTATATGGAATATGTATTGCTTTGCCTTCATCATATTTTTCTGATGGTTCAATTTTTTGAACAAATTCCTTTAATTCTCCAGCATCGACCATTCTTTGTACCAATGTTATAAAATTTCTACAGTTGTCTGTTGTATGTCCTTTGTAGTTATGGTATTCACAATAGTCTTTGGAGTGTTGTGTATGTTCCGGTTGATTTCCCTTAGTTATTGGCCATTGAAAACCTGGTTGATTCTTCAAAATGTTGAATAACCTGAAATATGAAACATTAAGCTTGGTAAAAGTTCTCTCTCGAAATTGTTGAGCAAAATTTTTTCCATTTCCTCGTCGTGGATGTTTTGATTCTTTTGATTCAACTTTTGGAGGATATTTCCTTTTCTGTTCTGGTAATTCTTCAACTGAATTTGTTCTCCTTGTTTTTCCTTGATTTTCAGAATTAATTCTCGATCCTTGATCCTGTATATCTTGGAGTCTTGCGCATGTTTCTATTATTTCTCTCAATTTGCCTTCAGTTTTTGGATTGTTTCGATGGATTTCAACGAAGAGCTGACTCTTCCGATCTACAATCCCCCATTTGTAATGGTTTATAGCTGTCATAGGGTCTAAATCACCTATTGCTTGACATATTGAATGCCATCTAGTTGTATAAGATCGGATCGATTCTTCCGGCCATGACATTAAAGAATAAAGTCTGTCCTCCCCTGAATCAATTGGTCTGTTATACATGTATGCCTCTAAAAATTTTCTGGCCAGTTGCGCATAATTATTGATAGAATTTTCCGGCAACCTGTCGTACCATAATAATGCTGTCCCTGTTAAACTTGACGGAAAACATCTGCACATGATTGCTTCATGACCATCCCATCGCGTCATTACTCGGTTATAATACTTTAAGTGCGATGTTGGATCCTTGGTTCCATCGTAACATTCAAACGCTGGAATATTATATTCTCTTGGTAATGATACGCGCGTTAAATGTTGCGCTAACGGTGTTCGCTTTGCTTCTTTCAATACCTCTTCTATCCGTCCCCCCTCTTTATTCTTTAATCCTTTAATTTCCTCCTTCATTTGTTCCATCGCTTCCAAACATGTTTCCCATTGGGTTCGTTGGAAGTTATTTTCCTGTGGTCTTCTGACCCGAGATGTCGATCCTGCTAACACTATTCTTTGATCTGGATTCCGCTGTTCATTTCTTGATATTTGTCTACTCGACATCGGCTCCTGATTTCGTACTCCAGTCACAGTTGGTCTTTGTTCTCGCTGAATTACATCTTTTAAAACTTGATTTTCGGTTGCTAGTAACTCAATTTGATGGTTGCTTGCTCTTTGCTCCTTTCGTATTTCCTTTATTTCTTCTAATAGGTCCTGTATTTGTCGTGTCTTTCTTCGAGAACTCTCATGATCTGAAGAGAAATTCTGAACCACAGTATTTGACATCAATTCTTGACTTGGGGTATGATTTCCCTCATTATTTTGTTGCTGTCCTGAATCACTTCCTTCTTCTAATCTATTTTCTAAGCCTTCATTACTATTTTGATTCCCAGAATTCGCGTCTTGAGACATATTTTCTAGAATTTGCTGCTTCTTCACTATCTTGTGCCTTCTCGATCGTTTTCCTTCCTCGATATCTAAAAATTTCTCAAAAAATTAGTCAAATGAACTCTTATCTATTAAATCATAAGAGATTCTTATTATTATTTTAACTGTAAATTTTCCCTATCACATATCCAATTTTTTCCTCCTTCAAAAAATTTTTGTTTCATATTTTTATCTATTTTGTTCCTCACAAGGTATTTTTCACGTTAATAAAACATTCTTATGTAAATAAACCTTGTTTTTCATATCTTGTAAAGTTAAATTTTCCCATATTTTCTTATAAAAAAAAATTTTTTTTTCTTCCCTAGATGATTCATTGATAAAAAATCCCTTTTTTATTTTTCAGGTAGGATAAATCCTTTTTTCAATCCCTGTTTCTAGCGCCAAATTGTTTAGGCCAAAAATTCCTTTTGCTAAACAACCAATCAAACTCTTGGATACAAGTTAAATAAATGTAAACGAATAA
>JAJJMC010014016.1:0-49602 GCA_023531435.1 Papaver californicum | reverse complement strand
ATAAAACTCACACAATTTCACCTCCCGTGGATGTAAGCCATTAAGGGTTGAACCACGTTAAATCCGTGTACAATTTCTCTTCTTTTTGTTCAACTTAGATGATTAAATTAGGTTGTTTTGGGTTGGAGAATTTCTGATGCAAGGGACTAATTTTTCCTTCACATCCAAGGAGAAGTTAGTTAAACAAAATTCCAGTAATTTTTCATTAACAAATATATGTCTCCGTCCAACTATTGTATATACCCATTCACTTTTTTCCCCTATAATAATTGATTTTTCTAATTTAAGTAGCAACTAGCTTTATCATCTAAGTAGCATTCAACAAACCTTTAGAGCATACTAAACCCAAGATGTTGTATTATCCTTACAAAAGTCGTTATATCATAAATTAACATCACATCTCCCAAGTTTGGTATTTGCACTTTTACTTATATTTACCTTATTAGCTCTCTATCTTTCCTCCTCCTCCTCCTCCTCGCCCAAATCAATCTGGTTTATAATTATTCGTTTTTTACCTTTTCTATCCTCTTCTTCTTTGTTTGGTTGGTTCATTAGGATAATAAAAGAATAAATGTGCATCTCCATTTCATTTAATATATGTAAAAAGGTGGTTAGTACACCAACAAATTTTAACTGTAAAGAATGTTAAAAATTTAACTAACCACATCACACTCTTGTGCCTCACAATATTGTGCTCTATCTGCTTTGCTTTTTAGGACAACTACTACCAAGTATATGCGCCGATTGATTAATATCGTATTGTAATTAATTATAACATGTTCCCAACTCATTAATTCGTTTTCAAAAGAGGTTTAAAAACACTAAACATCCACTTAATATTTTTCCACTCATTTTGAACCCACATAACACATTTCGAGCCCGACCCATCTAAGACGGTCCAATCTAAAAAGGAAAAACAAACTTTCCATTTAAGTTTGACTATAATTTAATCGGTTTTTCGTTGTCTCTGCTTTGAATCCAACTGATGAGATAAACAAAATCTGACACCGAAATTTAGGTAGCTAATAACCCTAATTCAAATTATGCATTAAGTGATTTAAGAATTACCAAGAACACACAAAATATTAAGCAAAAAATTAAATAAACATGAACCCTAACAAAATAAAATTGTATTAATAACTAATTAATCACCGTATAAGATGTTCGAAAATTGAAATTGTAGTTCTCGGACAACCACAATGTTACAGAAACTATTCAATGGAAGCATGTCACTTTTACTGAGATGCAGTAAAATGTATGTAATAATAATAATAATAAATTGTATTACAATTTTAAACCACATTTTACCTTAAAGCAATAAAATTCTCTTGCTCCCACTGACGTCTCCCTGGCAACAATGCCTATGTATCCATTACAGGGCATGCTTTAAAATGATGTGCTAAGCAATGTAACATAAAAGTATGAGAGACAAATAATATAGGTTGGTGCTTGTTACTACAACTACAACCACAATCACAATAAAATATGACTCTTGTTATTTGCAATCCACTATTCTTATTAACCAATCCATATACTTAAATTAATCCAGTTTTTTTACATTTTTATTAATACAATCCTATGGATTGGATTTAGTTTTTATAACTTTTAAAAACACATCTAATCTAACTTCTTCATCTTCTCCAACACAACAACACTATATTCAATCCCTTCGAACAGGACCAATAGGTGCTTTGAACTCTTATGATAAAGTGGATAAAACATTAATATGTGCATTTGTTTTAATGGAAAATAGATTAGATTGGATTTATAAATTTTATCTTAATTTAGTTTCTAAAAAATAGTAGAATTCTATTTAATTTCTTATTGGATTGTATTAATAATAATGGTGGATTGGAAATAGCAGGAGTCTATCCTAATAGTGCTAGGTTAAAATATGCACCAAGTTAGGGTTAGGGTTCCAGTTTCTATAGCCAAGGTTTTGAAATATGAACCTTGTTTGATTTCGCTGGCGGTAGAGAGTTTTATGATAGAGATGTTGATTCAATGAAATATGCTGCTAAAATGGAGAAATTTGTAAGTGGTGGAACTAGTGAAGAGATTGTTAGGGTTTCTATTAGAATGTCAAGGGCAATGTATGCCCAATTAGTTCAACAAACTTTTCAAGCACCCAAATGTTTTCCAATGGCGTCTAGGAATGATACTTCTGTTTATGTTGAAGCTGAACTGGGTATGAAATTAGCATGTGGGTTTGAAATGATGTATCAACAAAGACGCCATGAAAATTTGGATGGTAAGGGAAATAGTACTTGGGAAGCTTTCAAAGAGAGCTTGGAAAGTAGTGGGTATTTTAAAGAACTACTTCCTGGATCAAAAGAATATCGTCGACTCATGGAAAATGCTCAAGAATATTATAGAAACAGTTCTTCCTTCTCCCGGGCAAGGTATTGTTATTTTCATATAAACAGCTTCCAGTTTGCATTCTTTTTTGATTCAGTTTGTGCGGTAAATTGATTTCAATTGCTAGTAGTTTCCATGTTCATCATGTTGGGTGTTTGAATGTTTTGTTTCACTGAAATGATGAGTGCTCCAGTTAGACGTATTGACGAAATCTTTGCTTTGCCCCACTCCGCTGATGAATTTAAGGGTCTTGATCTTCCTCCTTCAGATAACGATGCTTGGCTTAACGATGGTGAAGATGAGTTAAAATTGGCCATGGTAGAGAGAGAGAAAGAGTTGGAAATCTACAAATTAAAGAAAGATAAGAGTCAAAAGGCAAAAGAATGCAAGGATGCGGATTGTTCTGCTGAAAGTGCCGTAAATGACTCTGATCTTGGTGTTATTGTGAATTCAATGCAATCATTTGTCCAAAAGGTTTCGAGCTATGAGGGTGCAGAGGTCCCTACAAACAGGTATGTAACTATACATCTTGTTGCAGTATCATCTATAGTGTCTTATCTTTTTCACTGTAAACTGTCATAGCCCCATTATCTACACTATAGTCTATAAGTATGTTTTGTGTAATGCACACATGAATTCCTGTAACATGCTTTTTAAAATTCAACGAGCTTTTCTATTCGCTGTGGGTCATTCCTTTCCTGCTACTGCTAATTACATTTTGTGATTCTACATGTTTCATGCAATTATGGCTCATATTTACCTATCCAGTTGCCATGTTGGCTGCTAAACATACTGTGGCACTAACAAATTACCTTTGTTATCGTTCTTGAAGGAACTCAGACATGGTGGATCTTGATGTAGACCGCTTTATGAAAGACATTGTATCTGTAATGGGTAGATTTGGCGTCCGTGATGATGCTGATCTTGAAGGAGGATCTTCTTCAGATATGGAGTTTGGTAGATATTTTATCAGGATTCTGAACTTTTTGTTATTACTTATACCTGATTTGCTTGTATTTTATTGCTAAAGCTTGAGCAAAATGTTGGAAGGTCACTGTTTCTTCTTCATAATTTCATTAGGAATTGAATTTTGAACCTTGTACTCAGTACCCCCTATTACACAAATTGTTGATTCGTTACGAAATTGTTAATTGTAGATGAATCAGATGATGGGAGTGATCTTTCAGAAGGTGACGATACAGGGAATACTTTTATGGGGACTTACTGTGATGTCCTAAATGAGGAACTAAAGTCTACTACTCTGAAGAAAAGTTTTGTCTGTACAAATGCACAACCATCTAAAACAAATAATGAGGTTTGTTTTTTGCCATCTTCCTGTAGTAGTTCAGATTGTTGATTTCATTTTTGATGCCATATATATCAGCATGTCAAATTTAGAGTGTTGACCTTCGTTGTGAAATTATACAAAGTAATTTCCTATATGGCCAGTTGGCCACTTAAACAATGTACTAATGTGCCACCTTGTTCCTATTGCCTGTGGATTGCAGGGATCATCATTGTCAAATGTGGAAATGGAAGTGGATGATGAGGAGTTGACACCAGTTGATGTAGATGTAAACTTAGTGAAGAACCTCCTTGATTCTTTCTCTTCTCAACAAGGTCTTCCTGGACCTGCTTCCAACTTGCTTGGTCTCATGGGTTTACAACTCCCTCAACCTGAAGATGATGCTACTACTCATGCTCCAAGCAAGAAGGTTGCTCTAAGGTGTTGCCTGAGTTTGGTCAGCTGCCATTTTTGATCCATCAAGTTCTCTGTACCAGAACTTTGATTGCATTCATAAGTTGCAACTCTGTATCGTGTACCCTGCTTGCTGCAAATTGCCTATGGACTTCAGTTTTACTTGGCAGATTGGTCCCATACCAACAGTATATGTTAATACACACAAGTTGCACAATTGGTGTAAAACCCATGTTGATCTCATTAGCATCTCTTACATCCCATAAATCTCTGGCTTCAATAGCCGTGACATGAAATCCCACTTTTCTTACAAGAGATGTTGTCCTGCTATAATACTCCCGTGCTTTACAAATCAACCCCCACATATAGCTGTAACACAGATGAGAAAACTGACATTCATAGACACCATTCAGTTTGGAATACCATTCTGCCATTAGAACTTTCCCATGAATTGAAAAAACCATGCATGTTTCCGATGTGAACAATAAAACTGCAAGAAGAAGCCATTTCCTGATAGATAAAATTGAGTTCTGGCACAGATGGAAACCGAGAATATAGCACTAGAAGAAATTCAAACTCCAC
This sequence comes from Papaver californicum, assembly GCA_023531435.1. Classification (NCBI taxonomy): domain Eukaryota; kingdom Viridiplantae; phylum Streptophyta; class Magnoliopsida; order Ranunculales; family Papaveraceae; genus Papaver; species Papaver californicum. The sequence goes on along the minus strand of JAJJMC010014016.1, from coordinate 44,963 downwards.
AGTGCAACACAACAATAAGATGCATGTTGAGCATAATACCAACAAGGACAGTATTTATGACAGAGGACTATAGTTTAATCTAATTCTCAATTTCGTTTTTATGGGTTTGTTTCAGTGCTTGTGTATACACAAGTTTTGGTTCTTGTTTTGAGTACTCTACTACGACTGAGTACTTTTCTTTGACAGTTGACCAACTTTCTAAGTGGTGATACTGATTTTTAATACATTGACCTTTTGTGTCAAAAACAAAATACAGAAATTCTATTTTTACCGCCTAATAAACAAATTAAAAACCACCACCTCACAAACCCTCCGAAATAGACCCCATAAAACCAGCCCCTCCAAATCCCGAAGAAGCTGGGCCTATTTATTGTGAGCGGCGGTTTATAAGTTGGGTTTTAAGCGGTACGCCTAAAACCATTGCTTAAATAAGTGGTCAGACGATTCAATCTCAGCACAACACACTGGTCGTACATAGGACCTATGAGTTTTCTTTCTTTTTTAAAAAGGGGAGCCGTCGGTTTTGGCACTGCTTCAGAATCACTTGGAATTCGATAGGATCACAACATCACCACAAGAAACAAAACAATAAGTTGGAAGAAAATACCAAAAACGTATACAGATCATTGGGGAACACTATGAGCTTTGATTTTGTTTTATTATGAGACTAGGGTTCGTGGTGGGGTTTGGGGCTCTATGAGACCCTAGCTAGGTGAGTACGCATGATTTTGGATGGCTTCAAGCTGAGCAATGTTCCGAGATTGATTGAGGGAAGGTGTTACTTCTGCCGGTTGATGAGGTCAGACTACTGTTTCAATGTAAAGAGAAACACTTTTTCAAATGCTAGTTTCTTATGGCATTATTAATCTCTTTTATAAAAGATAGGCAAGCTTATGATTTGAGATACAAAACAAGACATGCAAATTTTAATAACTACAATTAAAGTAAAGGATACATATGTTTTTAAGAAGTTCACGATATGTCTTCACACATCTCAAACATATTATCAATAACCTTACCTTTAATTATGTTATTTCGTTAGATTGAATAAGACTCATAAGATCGCGAAGTATTACTTGGCTATTTCCTTTTCTTTTTTTCCTTATAATGTAAGCTCGAAGGAGTAATATAAATACATATATAAATGAACAATTCAACTCCGACTTTGGTTGCCTTCCAGGGACCATGTGTTCCATCTATCTTTCTCCTTTTTCTCTTAAATTGAAAGTCGAGAGAACATGTATTGCACCGCGGCTGCCACACATGCCAAATGGTAGGGAAGGATCTTGAAACAAAGATTGTGTTTTTAATTTATTAGCAACAGTTATTTGGGTTACCAATTTTGTACGGACATAAAAGTTACTAACTAATGTTAGGGACAGGTATAATTCACCACGGAAAGTGTAAGCGTTGCCGTTTTGAAAGTGTAACCGTGCACCCACGGAAAGGACAGATTCAATATTACCCATACATGCGGTAACTAAAGAATGTTAGCGTTTTTTATTCCGGTAGTTCCCGTTAAAATTGGGGGAGATGGTGAAAGTTGAAGTTGAAGACATTAAACAGTTCCTAATTGAGCTTTAATGATGAATTTTATATCTAAAGTGACCTTTAACGTATGATTTAAGATCACAATATGGCACGCATGTTATGCTCACGTGGATTTCTTTCTTTAGCATCTGATCTTTAACAACCATCGATAGACACCGGTACATATAGTGTACATGTCATAAGTGAGATGTAACTAATGTGCTTTTCTTTTTCTTGTTGAAAATAAATAATAGTCCATCGATGAATAAAACAAAGTTTTCTTTCCCATTTTTTCTTTTTTTTTTTGCATCCCATTTTTAAACCTGACTATATTTAGGTCTATAGTCTGTACGAATTATTTTGCCTTATCATTAAAGTTAAAATAGGGTTATTATAAAAAAGTCAAAACCTCCTTATCCAACTATTTATGTTAATAACTAATATGTTTAATTAGTATAAATTAATCGTGTCAGTTGTGAATTGATTGTTTTATTTGTGAAATTAATTGTTATTAATGAATAATCAAAACATAAAATATTTTGATTTTTTTGTAAGAACATCGGCCAAGAATCGGTGGATGTTCATGCCTCGTAAGCCGATTCTAGGTTGATGTTCTTTGTTGACGAAGAACATGAGGAATCGGCGTATACTGGTGCTCATATCGACCGATTTTAAAATTTACACTCTACAATCAGTTAATATTGACATTCATATCGACCAATTGTTAAAAAAACAACTCAAAGACGACAATCTTTTTTCATAAACCCAGAATCGGTGGATAAGTTTCCTCACATGTGCAGATTGAAAAAACTCACATTCAAAAAAATTTATGGAATTTTTTTTGCCCAGAATCGGTGGATGTTCATGCATTTATCCATCGATTCTAAACTTGATATTTTTTTTTTACTGTTTTGCTCATAACTTTTTCGTCCGACGTCGGAATGACCTCATTATTTTTGCGTTGAACTCGTATATTCATTCTATACAATATAAATCTAAGAATTTCTTGATTTGTATAAGTTCCATTTGATGGCTTATTTCCTTAGATGTCTTGTAGTACTACATGCAAAGATAGATGGAAGTAAAACATCAATGTAACTTGCAAAAATCAAGGAATTATTAGCTCTATCTTATATAGAATGAAAATACGGCTTTAACGTAAAAATAATGAGGTCATTTTGACGTCGAACAAATAAGTTATGAGCAAAACAGTCAAAAAAAATGTCAAGTTTAGTTACGCTGGATAAATGAATAAACATCCACCGATTTTGGGCAAAAAAAATTCCAAAAAAACTTTTGAATGTGAGTTTTTAGAATCGGCACACGTGGGGAAACTTATCCACCGATCCTGGGCAAAAGTTTATGAATTTTTTTTATCGTTTTTTGAGTTTTTTTTTCAATAATCGGTTGATATGAATGTCAATATCAACCAATTCTAGAGTGTGATTTTTTAAAATCGGTAAATATGAGCACCCGTATACGCCGACTCCTCATGTTCTTCGTCATGAAGAACATCATCCTAGAATCGGCTTACGAGGGCATGGACATTTACGATTCTTGGTCGATGTTCTTCATTGATGAAGTACATCAAGAAAAATCGGCCATCATGCGGATGCTTTATTACCCATTTGTTCTTGAACCCAAAAAAATTCCAAAATTTTAAAAAATTTCAAATAAAAAAAAGTTGGTTTGAAAAACAAAAATATTCTAATTTTTGATTGGTTTTGAGGAAAATAGAAATAGATTGAAAGTATTAAGGATAGGGATATAAATGTAATTTTAACTAGTGAGGGTAATTTAGTAGTTTCATCCTTTTTGGACCCTCCTTATCCCCTCACTAGGTGGAAACAAAATTGGGTAGGTCCAAATAATTCAGGTAAGCCCAAATATAGCCATGTTTTGAAAACCTTCCACAAATACACTCCTAAGGTGTATGCCGTGTATTTTTAAATTTTAGCGTATGGTTTTAGTTTATATATGAAATCCAGAGCAGATTTCTTAACTTAATTTCTCCACCATTAGATGCAAGTGGATACGTGATGAAGATTAAAACCATATCAAGATAAGATTTTGAAAAATAAGGAAATTATTATCAACCATTCATCCACTTAGATTTATGATATAGAAATATAAAATTATATGAGCAATTTTATGTCAAGGTATTCGTTCCAATGACATTATATTAAGTTTCATAGATTAAGTTAGATGTTTTCATGCGTTATAGAAGTAAGTTTTTTTTCTTTTTTTTAATTCTATGTAAAAGTCGAGGTTGTTAGGAAAAAAAAAAACACCTCGGGACAAGTGGGATTTGAACCGTATACTTCTTGGTATAACCATCGTGTGTCAAGAAAGTAATTGTGAAGTTTTACGCTTCAATAAAGTAATAGTTAAATTCACTATAACTTAAAATATATCTATGAGAGAGTATTCTTATAAATAAAAAAATATTGAGGGGTATTTATTTAAAAAAACGCTTTATTTTTTTTATATATGTATAAAATGAGGATTGTCATAGAGTCTTAGGCCCATGTGTGTACGACCTATATAAATATAACCAACGTTTACCTCGTAGCCTCTATATAGAGCCTTAAACCCATACAATAAGTAACTTCATCTCTAAGAGCTTTCCTTCTCAAATTATTTTATATTATAGTATTACTACAACACGCGTTATCAACACGACTTTATTAACGCGTGCTAACAAAACATTGTCATTCGAGATTAGTGATGAATTACTTCTTAAAGACATCCGTGTGGTTATGATTATATTGTTTTTATTTTATGGTTGCGCTATCAAAAAATATACTTTTATCATAAGTTCACCATCTACCATCAAAGGTTATAGATGGTGTCTAAGGCATAGGTTATACTAGGGCTGTCAACGGATGTTAACGGAACGGATATTGGCTCAGCCGTATCCGATATCCGATAAGCTTATCGGATATCTGATATCCGATAATATCCGACGGACATTCAATCTTCATATCCGATTCCGTTTCGTTAAGATTATCGGATATCCGATAATATCCGGTAAATATCCGATAAGAAACATAAAATGCAAAATGTAACATAAAAAGAAAAAACTGAAAACTTAATTGAAAACTTAAATATCTGATAAACTAAATCAGTTCTAACACAATAAAATTACATGATAAAATAAGAAAGTCTTAATCAATCCTAATTTTAGATCGAACACGAGAGGGAGGAAGCTGGAAGAACATCAAATTGTTAGTTTATTTTACACCTTACTTACATTCTTATCGGGTACGGATAATATCCTATAGGATATTGACTTATCCGGTTCCGTTTCGTTAACCCTTAATATCCGATCGGAATATCCGTATCCGATATCCGATATCCGTTATAGCGGATAATATCCTATAGGATCCCGGATTATCGGATTCGGATGTCGGATTTCGAATAAAGATTGACAGCCCTAGGTTATATGTTCTAACCTATCGTTGAACTTCTTATGCGGTATGTAAAATTGCATGTAATACCCGGTATTTTTATTTGTCGTCTCGGATCGGGTTTTACTGAATTAGCTAGACTATGTTGTGACGCTTGATTAGATATTTAAAAATTATTTTCCTTTCACTTAGTAAAATGCTAGAGTGGAAATAGTTACCTAATTAATTTTAATAAATAAATAAAATTAAGAGAAAATGAAAAGATAATTAAAATAAATATGTGTATTAATTATCATTAGTAGTATTAATATTTATACAGGTTTTATAAATTAAAATTAAGGGAGAGAATTAGAGGTTAAAAAACTAAAAGCTAGGAAGAAGAAGAAGGAGGTGAAGCTAAGGTTTCTTTTATATGAGAAGACTATGGAAATCAGTAGAGGATCATTGAACTTGAGGTAGAATGCTAAACCCTTTCTCTATTGGTGTTTTTCTTTGGGTGTCTATTTCGTATGATTTTGTATTGTTAGGTTTCAGTAATTTATTCCACATAAATAAATAAATATATATATATATATATGATTTATGATCAGGTTTCTTATATTGGTAGATAACATGATCAGGTATCAATGATTAAATTTTAAGAATAATCCACCGTAAATTCACCGTTGAATGTTTGTTTTAATTTAGATTATAATTTCTGAAATTTCTAGACAGTTTCGCTTTATCATGTTTTTGATATGTTTAGGCAATCTTAATGATGTTAGAATGGTTTGTAATCTAAAAAACGTTGTATCTATGTATGATGTATTTCATTGTGAGATTGATTTTCTCAAGTTAAATTTATTATGAATTTACCATGAATTATTTGGTAATAACATATAATATGCCCAACTTTTAGGATGTCAGTTTAAATTCAATATCTATTGTTTGAACCGTTGGTTTGCTTTGAATTTAGATATTTTGTTGCTGATTTATTCATATAGGTTCCTGTAAAATTTAAAGACAATCAGATAAACCTATCAAGATGAAACATATAATATAATATGTTTGGAGTTAGTTTGTTTGATTAAAAGTTAAATAGTAATTCATCTTGTTTGTTCATATATTTTTGAGCCATGGTTGCTTATATTGTTTGTAAAAATGATTTACAAATTGGAAGTTCATGTTTTAATGTTAGATGGAACACGGTTCCATGCTAACGGCGGGTAATGATTCTTGAGAGTAAAACGGATAATGATCCCCGAGAATTAAATAAGTAATGATCCACATGTAGGAACTTATGTTCCTAACCATCGATGGCGGGTGTCCATGCCGGATAAACGATAGGTGGAGTACGAACCAAGGACATTCGTACCATGAACTCATATGTTGAAATGTTAGGAGAATGTTACCAATATGTGAAGTCTTGTTTTGAAATCTTAATTAGATGATTTGTTGGAAACAATATTGGTACTGTGAATTCATGATTGAACAAATGAATTAAATTATTTATTAAAAATAATTGTTGTGTGATAACCTTGTTGGTTGAATATATATATATATATATATATATATATCACTGATTTCTCAAAATCATGTCGTATACTCATGCTATATGTTATTTGACTCATTGATATTGTTATGCATGTTTTGAGATTGAAAACGCATTCTACTGAGTTGTCATCTCACCCCAGTTGACATTCTTGCAGATCTCTCGAAAGTTGGAAATGGAACTAAGAACTTAGCTTAATGATTGCATTTCTTGTATTGCTTAAATGTAATTTGATTTAAAATATTTGATTGAAAACATTGTTAAATATGAATAGTGGATTAATATGTTTCAATTTATGTTATGTAAAGTTTCAATTATGTTTGACATAAAAAGTAAGTTAGGAGAAATAAATGCTTAAGTCTCTTTCAATTGGATCTCCATACAGGTTTGAGCCTGGTCGGAACACGGGGTGTTACATTGCACGCATCTATTAAATTATTCGTGTTAGAACCCATTATTGGTCAACTAGTTATGCGTACCAGGTTGTAACTGGATATAAGCACGAATTTGTATTCTTACGCATTTTTGGTTGTGTTATATATGTGCCATTATGACCCCACATCGTACTATGATGGGTTACCAAAACGATTAAGTGGTTATGTTCGACATGGATTTCTAACAACTATCCATATTTTTAGGCAATTATTAATCGCTAGATTAACGGATCTTCACTTTGATGAGACGGTCTTCCTGTCGCCTGGGGGGAGATAAGAAAAAATGTACCTAAGGGAGCAACATGAATTGTCATGGTGTGTCCCTACTCTGTCTCATATCGATTTTTGTGTTCCGCAAATGTAAATGTGAAGTGAAAAAGAATAATCAATTTTCAGAATGTGCACTAATATCGTTAAACTGACAAGATCACACATAATAGCTACGAATGTGCCTACAAGGTTAGAAATCTTCAATAAAGGATATACACCATAAACTAAGGTGTTGGAACGACACTTTTTGAAAGTGTAGTTGAGGTCGTGGCTCTATAAATGAAGATGGAGAGACCACCAGGTTCGATAAATGCTCACCTAGAAAAGAAGCAGGTGAGAAAGGCACAACCTAATTCATATCATTAATTAATGAAATCATTATACTAGATTCTCTTTGATTATATCTGTAAATCAAACTGGAAGACGATATGAAGTTTAATGATCATAGGAAAAAATGAATTCTCAATGGATCATGAGAACACGTAAAAGTCAGTGGAAAGATCGTGCGAGCATATTGATGATTATTATTTCATATACAGTTTCTCAAGGAAATAAGGTACGATGAGATCGAACCACGCTCCTTGTTGCTTAATGTCAACAAGCTAGATCATATTTTGCCTACAGGATTCATGTAGAACTTGGTTCTTTGACAAATATACATGTATTCTGTATGATAGTTCTAACCCACCAAGTGTAAAGCCTGTGGGACATATATGATTATTTGTTACAAAGTTTAGTGAGAAGAATGAAGTCTTAAAGTATAAAGACTCGCATTGTGGTGCGAGGTTTCTCACAAATCCCTGGAAGTGTTTACTCTCTTTTAATGAATTTTATGTAGTTCTACTACTTAATTAGCTTGGTAGTTTCATAAGAACTTGAAATGTTGCATACCCATGTAGTGGTTACATATCTCTTTAAGATTAAGGATTAAGATATTTACAAAAGTTTTTGATGGCCTTTTGTTTCCCAAACCAAATGACTATAAACAATGGAGTGCATTTGAAATTAGATTGGAACGCTCACTTATGGATTGAACAATCAGAAGGATTTAGTATACCACTCTAAGTGACTATTTGATTAGCAAGGGATAAAAAAGTAAGGCAATATGCCATGCATATTCACAGAGAAAAAAAGTTTATGATTCGTAATTATAGCTATCTATGTCAATGGTATGAACATGGTGTGAAATCTTGCTGAAATAAGAGATTTTACACTCTGATTGAAATTTGAATTCGAGATGAAAAATCTTGGGAAAACTCAATGTTATCTAGTTTTTGAACTAAAATACCGAGCTTTTGGTATAATATTCTACCAATTTGCATATGTCCAAAGTTTTCAGGATGTTTAATAAGGACATGCATCCTACTAGCACTCCCATGATTAGTCGAGGTTCAAATGTAAGTAAATGACTATTTCGTCTAGGAAGAAGAAGATGTGTTGGCAAATGAAATTCCCATATGTAAATGCAATAAACACACTGTTGTACTTAACATAATGTACTCGACTAAATATTTCATCCATAGTGAACTTTTTAGCTAGATATATCTCAACGTCGATGCAGCGTTATTGTAATGGGAAATGAATATAATCATAAACTTAGAACGGAACCATTAAAATGGGTTTGTTTTATCCCTGCAGATACATAAAGAGAATTGCTAATGGAAGTGCAATCCAATTATTTTTTTATTATAAAGGAACAATAATCCATTCTCCCATAAAACTAATCAGGGGTGGACATGATATATTTATTTACTAAGTCATTACGTATATTCATTTTCGAAAATCGTATGACTAAAGTTATTGTCCGGAAACTCCTCTTAATGGAATCAGTGGGAGATTCCGACATCAAGAGGAGGATCCAAGGATATGGTGTCGATATATTTTACTTAAAAATATAAAGTTGTGTTGTGCTATTTTTCCTTTCGATCGTTATTAGTTTTCTACAGGGTTTTTGTTACTCGACAAGGTTTTTAATAAGACAACAACTACACCAGGTATATGCCGAATGTTAAAAATCCGAAGACCGTTTTGATATTACTGAACAATATCGTAATCAAAGAAATGAATTACGATAGTATAACAAGCAAAACCACTTCTGAAAAGAACCAAGAATCGTACCGCATCAGTTTTTAGCACAAGTCAACTAGTAGTACTGCTACAACTACTGCATATCAATACTGGGTTTTCATCAATCACCCATGAAACTTGGAAATGACAATATGTATGGTTATTTAACAAAGGCATACTTCTAAACTTATCACGTTGTACTATTTTTCCCTTCGCGAAGGTTTCGTTCCACTGAGTTTTTCCTTGTCAAGGTTTTAACGAGGCAACATATGCGAGTCCAACTATGTTTTAAGTTTTTATAATATTGTACTCTCTTTTTTAGTTCAGATTTTTCCCCTCTGGGTTTTCCTGGAGGTTTTTGTGAGGCAATTGACTTAAACACAATGGTCATCAAGGAGAGAACTACAACTGAAGAACTATATATATTCGAAGTACTATATATGAATCACTATTATTGGACCGTACAAGGGGGTGTGTTGTTGAAACTTCAGCCCATGTATATGCAGCCCATATAGTTATAACTATGGTTTACCTCATAGCCTTATATAAAGGCTTGAACCCATATAATAAGTAACTTTATCTCTAATGAATAAAAGTTTTCTTTCTTCCTTTCTCTCATATTCTAGTATTACTACAACATATACGAGAGTTTCCTGTTGGCATTAGGGGTACATTCTCATAATCCTTATAGATAAAAACCCTTATTCTTTGAGCTCGGATTAAGAACAAATTCCAACTATTAGCTTAATATGTTGACTAACTAATACTATACATTGAAAAATCGAAAACTTACATATTTGTGTGAGCACTTAGCTTTTAAATGGATCGTCATGAGCCTCCTGTCTCAAGTCCGATAGTAACCTAGTTAATACAACCAATTAAGTTTTTTTCTTTTTTAGAAAGAAAAAAGATACATATTTTAAAATAAATAAATTTATAAGAAATAGTCAAGAGAAATCCAAAGAAGCTCAATTAAAGAGTTACATTTTTACATTGTCATCCCAATGAAAAAGTATCTGATTTATTGTGTGGCCCCCTAAATGTATCTTTAGCAGAGCACCAAAGCCAAATACTTTGTTTAACTGCCGATACTAGTCCATCACTTTTCTTTGCTCGACCACCATGAATATAAGCATTCATGTTTTCTACAATTTCCAAATGATGGAGAAAGGTAGCGCATCACAAATATGCTTACGTATGTCACTTAGATTCAAAAAACTTCCGTCCTCTAACCATCGAAACAAAGATCTTTGGAATAATCCACTTCAAATGTAGTGAAGTGAGGAAGTACTTCCAAATAGGGTTAGCACCATCGTAGTTAGGGATGTACATGGCCGGTCTCGGTTCGGTTTTCAGCCAAACCAAAATCGAAACAGTTAATGTCGGTTTTTAAAAATCTTACCATTACCGAACCGTTAACCATCGGTTCGGTTTTTAGCCGGTTTTAGCCGGGTTCGATTTTCCTGTGGTTTTCCATTAACCGATTGTTATGTCAGTTTCTTGAAACTGACAGTTCAAATCTTAAAAAAAAACAGATCACAGTTCAAAGATTTTTAAACCTACCTACAGATATTTATATTTCATACACATTCAAAATTCATAAACATTCCGAAACACAACATAAACATTGCATCTTCATTTAATTTCACCAAAAACTTAAAAAAAACAACAACAAAAATGCAAGTCATACTAGATAATCGGTTTCCCACTGTAGTTCGGTTCGGTCCGGTTTTAGCGGGAAACCGTTACCATGTACAACCGTAATCATAGTGTAAGAAAAAATAGTTACACGTCTCTTCATGTCCATTGCAAATAACGCACATACTAGTTGGCAAGGAAATACCTCTATGTTGGAGAATGTTTCTCATTAGTATAGATTTATGCATAGCAACCCACACTAGAAAGGAGACTTTAGATGGAATTTGCTTGCCAAGTAGTTCACCATAGTCACAGTTTTTGGTGTCTTATAGCAGTTTCAAATCAAACTTATTTTTCATGAATTCTCCATGTATGTTATCCTCCTCTCCCTAAATCAATATCTAAATTCTATATCATGTTCTAGCTCCAGCAAATCAGATGGATTTAACGCTCATTTGTGAATCAAATGGATTTAACATTCATTTGAAGCAAAATTGCCAACTGCCACCATTAATACCTTCAATACACTCATGAAAGCCATATTTGATTTTTGTTATTTTTAACCACATGCTCCTACCAGTTGATTCTGTAAATTGTATTGGGGCCAAAAAATTAGCATACGTTCTTATTTTTTTTGCAAATAATTTGCCCTTACCAAGCTGGTTTTTTCTGTAGTAAATCTCCAATACCAATTAATTTGCCAATAAATATCTGTGAACAAGTTTCAAATATCCGATTCCAAGGCCACCTTTTTTTTAGTATAACAATTCTATGCTAAGCAACCTAGCTCATCTTCTTTTTGTCATAATATTCACCCAGAGAAATTTCCATATTACTTTATTCAATCTCTTCTAAATAAAAACACGCAAAAGTATGAGAAGGAGAAACTAAATTGGTAAACTTTCTAAAGAACTTTTAATCGAGGTTATCCTTCTTGCCTTGTTAAGAAATTTTCTTTTCCAAGGTGATAATTTGTTTTGCATACTCTTTATTACCACCTCCCAAAATGCCAAGTTCTTACCGCAAATAGGCATGCCTAAGTAAGAACTAGGGAGAAAATTAATTTTGCACCCTGATTCCAGAGCCAAGTCCTTCACTACTGCTTCAACCGAATATGCTTGAAATAAAATGAAAAAGGAATCCAATTGGTTGAATTTCCCAACCACAAACATGATGTCATCTTCCAGGTAGTTGATAGGTGTCTAAAACACCTTACTTATTATCAATTGACTATGCTTTTTCGTTTTTACGGTTGTTTTGAGTTTTATAGGTCTTTGGAGTCATGATAAGTTAAAAAAAGAGAAATAAAAGCTTATGGCATCATATGAAGACACCGGGAGTTGGCGGACTCAAAGGGATAAGAGAATGCCAGTTTTATGTGAGAAAAGAGAAAACTACTCAAGGCAGCTGCATAGTACAGCCACTTCAATAACATTTGGGGTGGCCTGATCTAATCCGTGGGTGCTTAAATCCAGTCTCATAGACTAACCTAAAACTAGGTCAAATTTCCATTCTTTCCCTCCTCTTCGGAACAGTCGCTGCTGCAGAGATTCACGCCGGCAAGGTCAGAGTGGTTCGAGAATATGAGAGACAGAATAGAAGACTTGGGTTGCTATGGCTGTGAAATAAGAAGTGAGGACATGGGTTAGTGTTCGAATTGGCAAGAAATTTCCACTGACAGCTGTTGCCGCCGTCTAGCCGTGAATTGAATGGGTTTAGTGAACTTTAGACAAGATTCGACTAGGTTCTTCTTCTTTTCTTTATGCTATGAGTCTGATGGATTTCATAGAGTGGGTTAGTGTTGGATTAATTAGAGAAGAAGAAGAAGACAAGAAATAGAAGATAGAATTCGTGAGAGTTTTCGAGTTCTGGCAAGGTATGTTAACTTGGGAAAGTATTTGGCAGATGGGGTCGCGTTGAAGATTGAAGAATGATGGTACAAATGTGTATAGGTTAGGCTAGGTCACTGCTGTAGAAGAGCAAGGACTGTTGCCGTGAAGGAATTGGAGAAGCCATGAAGTTGCAGGATGATTAGTGGTTGCTTATTGAATGCGTCTATTTCTGAATTGAATGGCTTTTTGTTGAATTGAATTGAATGAAATCCATAATGCATTGAAGGAGATATTACGGTCCTAGAAATTAACAGGATTCCACGTCTGCATCACCAGCAAGTCACACAACCTGTTTGATGGAATGTCTGAGAGACCATTCTACACCAAGTCCTTTCTGTTGGTTACAATGGGACTGATGGGTGCTTGCCAAGGGTCTATGAGTTGTGTTACAAGGGTTAGGAGCTTATCTTAGAAGTCGAGATAAACATGGACAGACTGGCCTAATTTTGGAAGGTTAGGTTTGTAAAACTTAGCCGAAAAACCAGTTGAGCAAGTGAAGCTGGCTGCCATTGATTGTGATGATTATTGGTGGAACTTATTGAAGTTTTCGAGTTTGAACGAGATTATGAAGGTTGGGAATGTGGAGAATTTGGAAAATTTCAGGAACTAGAAGAAGTAATAAAAGGGATGAAAGCTACAACAAAAGAACTACACCCCTCTCTCCGACTGTTTTCACATCATAGAGAGCAGCTTTTAGTTACTCTCCAAACCCTTTCCATCTACAGTTTGAGAACCATCACCACCTCACCTGCCTACACCAACAGCAGCAGTATGCAATTACAAGGCCTGAGTTCACGACCACGGCAGCAAAACAACAACACCACCATTCCACCTGCTTTTGGTTTAGTTGATTTTCAATTATATTTTTATATTTTTTTTTATTTGTTATGACTTTTGGTTCAGTTGATTTTCAATTATATTTTTATATTTTTTTTATTTGTTATAAACTCCAATGTGTCTAGCTAGTTTTTTGATTAGGGATAATTTAAAACATTGTGATATGATTTATTCAAGTTAATTTTTTGTTTCTATAATGTTTTATTGTTTGTCTTTGACCGTCATAAAGTTATACTAGAGAGCTTATTCAAAGTGGCTTAATTGGCTAGAAACGAGTAAAGAACTTATTCTACGAAGTGACCTTGGTGTCTAATAGACTTGTTGAACTCGTAACTTGTCTAGGGTTAGTAAACGCATTTTGAAGAAGATTTTACTTGTATTCATGTTCACTAGTGGAGAAAGAATCCTTAATCATTCTCATCCTCATATTTGCATTTCTTTACTTGTTTTCGTAGTTTTTCATTATTTTTATTTTTAGAAATTTATTGATAGCTTTAACTCAACGCTCCCTTAGGAACGAACCTGCTTATCATTATTCTACTAGTTAGTGTAAGAAAAGTAATGAATATATTTTTGACTAGTTTCACACCTCGATCAGTAGTGAACTAAAGTTAATAGAATCTCACTTACTACGAATGACGAAACTGGAAAATGCTTCATATACACAAAGATTTATACACCGAATCTGTATACTCTTATGTGCCAATCACTCGTTGTTGTACATGGTTTCCGCATATGATCCATCATTTCCAAAATGGCTCATCTTTCCTATATGTAAGGTTTAATTAGATAATGCATACATAATAGTGTATGGATTTAATGTAAAACTTTGGAGTATAGGTAATATATCCAAATAAAAATGGTGAAAGCTGATAGAATATTGATAACCTAAAAGATCACAATACCTTACATTAAAGCTTTCTGACAGGTGCGTAAGGGTTGTAAAAAAGAACATTCAAAAAAGAATAGTACCGACCTACATTTAAGCATATCTCAGTTAGAGTAAGCATTATGAAACTAGATTTTTCTTGGCTCTGGGCACATCATAGCCAATAGCTACTATCATGACACTAGATTTTTCTTATTTAGTAGCATCAGTTAGCCATGGGTTAGCTCGTGGATCCTCGATATTTATAAAATACTCCCTCCGTTTCAGGAAAAGAGTTACTTTCTCTTTAAATTTTTGTTCCAACAAAAGAGTTACTTTCATTTTTCAACATAACAAACTTTCAAAATTACCCTTGTTATTTTAAGAAATGTTATTATTCTTATTATAAAGATATATGTAGTATTAAACTTTTTATTAGGGTAAATCTGGAAATAAATTATAAAAGTTATTCTCTCTCATCTTGCCTTAACAATTGTGCAAATAGGAAAAGTAACTCGTTTCCTGAAACGGATTGAGTAGCTTTTTGGGTTCACCACTAGCCTTTATATTTATGTACCCAATTTTTTTTATAGGGGAATTATCTTAACATGTCCCAAAACTAAGAATCGAAAGAATAAAATTGCCATATTTTTTTTTTGAAACTTTCTAAAATACCCTATCCGTTACTCATTCCGTCTGGGTCCACAAATTTGATGAAAACATCGTTGACTAAGTCAAGTTATCACGGGATATTAATTGATAGAGTTATTACCTTACTATCCTCGTCAAATCTTAAAACCCATTTTCTTTTCTTTCAATTTCTTATCTTTCAACTGTATCTTCTCTCAAAATTCTCAATGAAACTAGGGTTAGGGTTTAGATTTGGGGTTTTGTTCATTTAAAAATTAAAAATTATGTAATAAGAGAAAATGAAGAAACCATTGGAGAAAAATAAGATGTAACAGAGTTAAAGTTTCTAAACCCTAACTTTTTATTTGTCTGATTTCATAAACCTCCGTCGTAATTTGTGTTGTTTACCAAAGAGGGTAGATGTGATTGTTGAGTTTCATAACGGCTAGAAGAATGGGGAAAAATCAGTTAAGAATTTGGGTTAGTTTTTGTGTGAGAAAAACTAGCTGAAGAATAGAGTTTGTAGCCAATTGATTCGCTATTAAAGGTTTTTGGGAATAAATGGTGAAAATTGATGAGGTTTTTAGAGTTTATTCGTCTCTACTCAATTCGAATTTGTAGGAATCAAGAAGAAAATTGAGTTATAAAAGAAAGTAACAACACCTTAAGGGCAACTGCAGCGGTCGAGTAGACCAAAGAGTAAAAACCAATTTTATTCTTTGGTCCACTTTTGTGAGCCGCAACGGGCGAGGGTATATACGATTTGGTCCAGTTTTTGAATAGTATTCGACCAATTTTTGTCGAGCAACTGGAACAAACACAAATATAGTCGGACGCTCTTGTAGGAGAACGTTAACTCAAAACGCTGTTGTAGGAGAACGTTCTAAATACAAAACGGTTTTGTAGGAGAACGTTTTGTGAAACGTTCTCTCAATACAACGTTTCTCTAACGCTGGATTAAAAGAGTGTGTGGGTTAAACGTCACAACGTTGTTACAGCTGAAGTTTGGTAACGCTCATCTAGGAGAGCGTTGTTGTTAGAGACGCTCCTCTAAGAGAGCTTTTAGTCCAAACGCTCATCTAAGAGAGCTTTTGGTTTTGAAACGCTCCTCTAAGAGAGCTTTTGGTTTTGAAACGCTCGTGTAGAAGAGCATTTGGTCGAAACGCCCGTGTAGAAGAGCATTTGGTCGGTAAACTCTCGTGTAGAGGAGCGTAAGATCATATTTAGTCGACTTTTCCGCTGTGTTTTTTTTTTTCAAGAGCAAACAAATTTCTTCTTTGCTCTTTGGTATGCTCCAACCGCTACAGTTGCCCTAAAGGAATACACTATCACCATACCCTTCAACTGCTTTACAAATTTACACACGGAGAAGCTTTTGCTCTCCTCCAATATTCACCAGACCACCACCATTCTTTACCGTTTCGTCTCCACTCACATCAACACCAATACCAACTTCTCAAATAAAGTAGCAATCATTCTACTACCACCATTCCACCTTCATCGCATCATAGGTGTATATGTTAATCTCATCAGAAGTAGAGGAATCAATCTTCCCTGATCTTTAATGAGCCAATTTTTCGGTTTCAATAATGTATTTCTTTTTCGTTTTTTCATTTTGTGGAATTAACCAACTAAACTTGGATCAAGGTGAAAGAACTTGTAGTGTCAAAAACTATGAGCAAACTGGTCGATTCACGACCACCACCAAATCAAAATTACTTCAACTCGGACAATTTAGGGATTTAACTCGGTTCAACTTGGGGTGTAAATGACTTTATTAAAAGTGAAGAAAGCCACAACTGACAGTTGACGGTCGTTAGATGTTTTTTTCAATAAAGGAAATGGTCAAAAATATGGAGTATTTTAGACGGTTTAAGAAAAAAACGTTTTATTTTACTGATTATTAAAATGGGATCATTTAAAAAAATCCCCAAAATTTAGACAAAGGGATATCCATCCATATATAACCAAGCACTAAAACAATTGTTTTATTTTTTGCCATTAGCTTAGTGAAAACCCAAATTAGTTATAGGATCTCGTAGTGCTTGCTGTTATAATCTATTATTAAATACATCTTAAATTTTGTTTTTAAAAATAAGTTTGGTGCCTCTGAATTTTGATTAATACCTGGTAGGAAGAGATGAAATATGGAATGTTTGATTGGGATTTAGGTGGTGTGGTAGTGGTATAGGTGTAAAATGTACCGGTTCAGTATGACACTGCCTACGAAGTCATATGCTTAACGTACTGCGTGTTATATTATGTCAGAGATTTAAATGTGTTGTATTATGCCGTGTTAGACAACGTGATGTGTTATGCTGTGACAGAAAAATAACCGTGTTATGCCAGCACACTTGTTTTATATTTTAAAAAAAAAATATTTTTCGGATAGTTAGATATTATATATATTATTATTAAAATAAATCAACATATCGAAAATAAAATATCAAAAATGGGCTAAATAAAGACTTTTTTGTGAAATATACATGAAATATCATATATTGTACCGTTTTGTGTAGTGTTTTATGCATGTTATGACGTGCTTTCTTAATATGCTTTGCTGTGTCGCTATTGTGCTTATCCGTGCCGCGTGCTGTGTTAATGTGCCGATTAATCTGGCACATCACAACACACTAAGACAACATGCTGTGCCATGCCGTGCCAGATCACGTTTTATGATATTACGTGCTCAAATATTAACGTGATATATTGTGCCGTATACGTGCTGACACGTATACGGTGGACCTGATGGCAGTTGTAATCTGGTAGAGGTGACCTAGGGCTTTGGGCTATATATATATATGTATATGTTTGGACGAACGAAGGGACTCCTACTTGGTGACATATGATGCAAAAATGGAAATATCTTCTGCGTTTATTTTAATCTCGTTTTTCTTATAATATCTTCAAATCTAAACCATATTTCTTCAAATTAGAATGAAGATAATGAAATAAAATGTTTAACTTACGGTTTAACTCTAAAATTTCGCTCAAACTTGATGTAGTCTAAAAAGATATTAAAAAAAAGAAATGTTTGGAATAATCACAAAAGTTCTGACGTGCCACAATTTTTTTTACAACTATTTCAATTTCTAAATTTTTAAATTTCTTTAAATCTAATTCAATTTTTTTCAAATTACTTTCGGATACACTACAAACTAACTTTAATTCACTTAAAATTGACTGTAAAACCTTTAAATGGCTAATGAATTTGAAAATTTTAAAAAATAATTACAAAAATTCTAATTCGGTGGCGTACGATAATCTACTGTAGTACGTATGTAGGGTGCTATTGTACCTTATATAACTATGATCCATGTGCATAAGATATTCTAGCTTGGAATAGTAGGACCGAGCTATTCATGCAAAATCAGGTCGCTTTAATTTCACCATCTCATCCGATTATATACGGAATCTTCAATTTTGGGGCCTATGGAGGGAAAATCATGCACTAAAAACAAAATAGAAAATGACCTTGTTCCCTGTTTTTTAATGGTAATTTGATGCTTGTGCGTGGAGCCATGGAGTTCCAAGTTCCAACTCAACTAAACATGTACTTATGAAAGCCACGTGGTTAAATTGAAATGGGTGAGGATTTTGACTTGAGAATAGACTGACCTTAATCTCATCGATGAAAACACAATTTTTTTTTTCTTTTTGATGGAATTGAGAACCTATGATCGTTTGATTTTCAGCTTTACAAGTCTAAAAAATAAACTCTCTCGGGTGGCCGGCCGGCTAGGGCTCTAGGGAGATGTAGTTCCAACATTCAACGGAGATCATGATTATGGTAACAGTTTCCCTACTTAAGTATAGCCTGTATAGGGATTCAGCATCATCAGTTTTATGCACCCTTACAATAAGTGTTCAAGATTGCACGTAAAAACTGTACTTGCTGCTAGGCATATATGTCAAAAACATTTATTTTTTACTCACCGAGGGATCTAATATATATACACTAAGATTAAAGATAAGGAACACAAATCAAACTAACACTGGGAGTTGTAAAGATTCCAAGCCCCAACACAAAGTTATCTAAAAAGAATTAGACGAATAATAATCCGACCATAAGCTCACCCATACGCAATATTATCTAGGAAAACAGAAAACTGCAGTATAATATTTAGTATTACCTGTACAGACAAATCTGCTTAGGAAGATGGACAAATCTAACACACGGTTCTGTTATGAGTTGTAAAAGTACAACTCAGGTATAAAAGTTGCTCACTAAATTTGATTCGTACACTACATGCTAACACGAGAAGTTTTAAATCTTAGCTGGCTGACACCCGTCATTCCCGGTCTGATGCCTCCAACACCAACTGCTCATATAATTAATGCCACCTCCTAAGGCGCATGTTAGAGTGATCCACCTCTCTCCCAGCACCAAACCCTCCAATAATGATGCGATACGATGTTCTACTTGGGAATCATGGGAAATAGCAGTTTTCTTTTCTTTTTTTAATTTGAAAAATTCGAACCACTACCAAAATACCGATTATACCCCTCATCATCATTTCCTTGATTCCAAAGTCTCGATCACATTTTCTTGCTTGTACACAAGATATCAAACAACAGGTATTGGTAGCATAAATTTTGTACTCTCAGTTCTACAATTGTAAAATCATTTCTTCCAAGGATTTTAATTGTCATTTAGTTGAACTTTGTTAATTGTGATTTAATCTAGAAATCTGAAATACAACAATAAGAAATGATTTTCGTCTGATTAGAAAGAGAGATAATGTTATTAGGACTAAACTACCACTGCTAAAAGAACCCAATACAGATCCAAATTCCTAATACATAATCTGAAACCAAAGATGTTCAAGTCAAAGAGCCTTTACATACTAATCAGTGGCATTTAAGTCCAACTAAAATATTGCTGCAGAAATTTCACGTTAGTTTCTTGACTATCTATCAGTCTCAGCAGCACGCGCAGTAGAAAAGAAAAAATAAACACAGGGAGTAGAAAGAGAGAGAAAGACATAAACAATTTGATTTCTCAGATTGAGCTTTCAGAGACCCGAAACTCAAGCAGATGTTTCAGGGGTAAAACTAAAAAAGAATCTTAGGACAATTTGTGTTCACACCATTGATTTTCACAATGTTGGGGCTTCAAGATAATCAACAACAACAAAAACATAAGAAGAAACCTTCGTCATCATCTTCATCATCATTGACATCTTTATCTTCAGCATTATCATCATCGAAATCGTTTTTTAGAGCCAGAGACGACAGTCCTGATTCAGTTATTTTTACTCTTGAATCTTCTAATTTCAGTCTCTACTCTTCTAATTCTGGTGGTAGTGTTGAACGTTCTTCTTTTACTTCTGCTGATGGTTTTCAATATCAACGGGAGAACAACAACATTTCTCTTGGTTCTGAAGTCTCTAAGGTGAGACAAATAAACTTTAAAGATTTTAATGGATTCTATTGATTGCATGTAAACACAACTTCAAATGTGGACCGTATATATGCAATCCTATAGAAAACGATAAAAATGATGTTGTCGAGAACAAAGACCAGGTTGGTTAAGATGTTTTTACATCAAATAGTGTTTGATAGTGTAAAAGTTATATTCAAATTTGTAACGCTTAAATGTAGAAATCAGAATTCTGTCTTGTCGTTTGAAAACCAATCTTGTTGATTTTGAAACAGCATTTGGTAGGACGTGATCTTCAAGGGTATTCAAGTGGTCCAGATCTAAGATCTACAGTTCATAAGAGATGTTATCCTGTTAAAACAGGGGAAAAAGCTAATAAAGGTACTGCTATATTATAGTCTAGCTGGTGCAAAAAGATAAAAAGCTAAAGCTTTTTTCTTTTATTCTTTTTCGTTGATAATTGATATGCATTAATCAAAGTCACTGACTGTTTGTTATACTTCAATCCTTCATTAGAAAGCAAGCAAGAAGAAGTAGTAGCAGTAGAAGAAGAAACAGAAGACACTTCTCAAATTGTATCCCCAACCAAAAATTACATCTCTCAAGCTATCAGAGGTACAATTTTATAAAAATATTCATGGTGAGATTGAGTTTGTGTCTTAATTCTGATTCACTTATAAAATTGGTTTGGTTTAGTTTCAGAATGTCAGAATCAGGGGAGTAATACAACTGAAGGTTTTCGATCGGCCAGGCAATTGTCAGATAAGCAAAGGCCGACTTCTGTAGATGTAAATAAGTCTGGAAGCAATGTTACTAGTCCTTCTCCACGTTTAACTGTAATGAAGAAAGCATCCCTTTCTTCTACTAAATCAGGTAATTTCCCAAGTCCTGGAACTCCAAATTATAGACCAGGGAATACAATGGTTCAAAAAGGGTGGAGCTCAGAAAGGGTTCCTTTGCCGGTGAATGGCAATAGAAAGAATGGGGGTGCGTCATTGCTGCCGTTTAACAATGGAAGGACTTTACCATCGAAATGGGAAGATGCAGAGAAGTGGATTTTCAGTCCAGTTGACAGTGTTACTAGGAATTCAGCTCAACAGCCCCAGAGACGACCAAAGGCGAAGAGTGGACCTCTTGGGGCACCTGGTCTTGCCTATTATTCAATGTATTCACCTGCTGTTCCTATGTTTGATGGTCGGAGCAGCGTGAATTTTATGGCGGGTTCTCCATTTTCATCTGGAGCCATGGTTGCTGATGGTTTGCCTGATAGAAGTCATTTTGGTGGTGTTGGGGGTTGTAATAGTGCAGGAGAATCGTATACAAACCATATGGAGCTGGTGCGTTCATCAAGTGTACATGGATGGTCCGCAGATCTTTTAAACAGGTCATCATTACCTGAATCACAAGGTATGTATGTCTCCATTTATATGAATGAGTTTGCATTATCAGGGCTTTGTTTGTCGAATAATGTGGTTGCATGAGTACTGAACAAAAACAATTCTCTGTTCTGTGCCTGAGTTGAAATCAAACTCACATTCTTATCCTAAAGGTTATCAATCGGCATAGGAGCTATCGTCTTCATACGATTCTCTCCTTCCAGTGGCCAGTTTTCAGATTGTATTCTGTACTAACTCTCCACTTTCCTGTAGACCGTAGTTCAATCACCAACACTGAATGCAAGAATGTCTGTGCATCTTGAAGGATTCATAGAATTATTAAAAGTCAAAACTATTTTTAGGATTTCGACTTGGTGAGTTTTTTTTTTATCTTGTTACTGTTCACAAACATGCAGGTAGAAAACTTGACGGTAATAAGGATGCAGCTACCTTGGTAACTCGGGCTGTTTCGAGGAGAGACATGGCAACCCAAATGAGCCCTGAGGGTAGTGAGTGCTCTTCTCCTAAGGGGAGGTTTTCTTGCTCCCCATCGCCTCCTCCCTCTTTCCTTCCCACTCTGGAGCTAAAGAGTCGCCTTACATCTCAATTAGAAGTCAGGGATGTTCAGGTGGATGACCGAGTCATTATGACAAGTTGGTCCAAGAAACACGGAACCAAAAGGCAAGACAATGAATGGGCAAATGTTGAAGATTGGAAAAATAAAGCTGCTGAGTCTCAAGCTTCTGCTTGGGAGGCTGCAGAGACCACAAAATCCACAACAAAGTAAGCATTGTCTGTTGCACTTAACATTTCCATTCTATCTCAAGTAGTTAAAAATGATATATATAGCAGAAACATATAACCATAAGCTAATCCCTTTGTTGTATTCACTTATCATGCATATCAGGTCCAAAAGTGAGGAAGCCAAAATCACTGCATGGGAGAATTTACAGAAAGCAAAAGCTGAGGCAGCAATACGTAAACTAGAGGTTCTCCTTTTACACTCAATTTCTTTCTCATTCAGTATTTCAACTTATAATAAAAAATGGGACTAGTTAGTTTATGCCTAAGTGTTCATGAACAATTTGCTGCCAATGATTTAGTATTTCCTTCCAAAATACATTTATCATTCACGAAATATTTCTGACGACTGCTAGAACATTTACTCCTAGGCTTGGTCTTGGTGTTTAGTTATTAATACTAATTTGAAGAATTTTTCAGATGAAACTGGAGAAAAAGAGATCATCTTCGATGGATAAAATCATGAGCAAGCTAAAATCAGCTCAAAAGAAAGCCCAAGATATGCGAAGTTCAGTTTTAGATAACCAATCTCACCAGGTTCCAAAAACTCCCAATAAGTTGACATCTTTCCGTAAGCGTGGACAAATTGGTTCATTGAGTGGTTGCTTCAAACTGTCGTAATAAGTCAGTTTCAGATAACCATCTTTCCAACTATTAATATCAGGTACAGAATACTTCTATAAACTGCCGTATCGAGTAGTTAGGCTCTAATTACTAAAGTAATAACAGTCCCCTGGTTTTCTATGCCTGTTGCTTTAAACTTATATATCAGATTTTTAGATTTAGAAGCTAAGCAGTTGCCATTGTCAATCCATTGCTCCAATTTTAATTTTTTTCATAAGGGTACCAATTTGTATGTTGCTAGAGATATGATGGTGAATACTGTCTAATTGAAAAATCTTCTCTTTTCTTTTTTCTTTATAAAATGTACTTGCAATAAATGGAAATTTTAACATGTTTAGTCACAACTTGCAGAGGCAAATTGCAAGCTCAGAGATCAGCAAAAAGGATGATATGGTTGCAGTTAAAATTTCAGCGTTCAAATGTACTGTTGAATTCAGTTTTCTTGAGCAAAATTTGAAGTAACTCTCCTTGAAGGAAAACCTGGGTCAGATGAAACGTAAGTCCCCTGTAGAAGCAAGGGAATGGGATCTTCATGGTGGTTAAGGAGTTACAATAATGTATTTATCCTTGCGTGTAAGTATGTGTTTACCTCTCGCATTCCAGAATGTATTTTGACAGTGACTATTGTGATAAAATGTGAGTGTTAAGTGTAATGTGGGTTCATATGGGTGTAATTTGGATGTTTTTTCTCTTATATCAAGAACTTTAAAAGGATCAACTTTTAGAGAAGGCTTCTGATTCGGCCAAACTCTGTATTTCAAAGTGCCAATTGTGAAACCGGTAACCATTCTAATTTTTTTCTAAATCAACTTTGAATCAAACTGGTGATGTAAATTACTGTCGTAGCTAGACAGATAGATTGATTTTAAGAAACTTTTTCCATAGTCCTACCTAACACTTGGATTTTGCTTTCAGCAAATACAATGTGGCCGATGCCATAGACAAAAGTACAAGCAAGATAAGAAAGACATTTTAAGATCTAACACGGCAGTCCTAAAATGACCTACAAACAACGCTTTTCGTGTAGTGCTTTTAGTTAAAAATAAACATACAACCAACAACTTACTGCTTGCCAAGTAACATTCCAAATAGAGACCTTGAAAAGAAGAATAAGTGCAGATCATTACTTGAAGAATAGTAAATGTTCAATGTATCTTAGTCAGATAGCCCAATTCAGGACTTCCACCAGCTGGGTCTTGGAGATGTAAAGGTTGAGTTAAGGAACCTATTCGTGTGATATTAACATAATCTCGAGGACAATGAGCTGATAATCCTGGAATCATCACACCAATAACCCTAAACAATATGAACCACCCTTCAGAATACTCAGGCCCTCTCCTGTATCCAATAAAGAAGCTTCGAACCAGCTCATAGATTGCATTTAACATCTTTGGTATAGCTCTCAAAATATTGAAGTAGTTCTTGTTTGGTTCTTCATCCACCACCTATTTCAAAAAAGGGAAACTGTGTTAGGCTTAGGAACAGAGAGGAGAGAAAAATTATAGAAATCACTGTTATATGTTTCCAATGACAGATAATTAAACATGCTTGAACTAGATATGATGGTGCCAAGAACTTGCTGGAGTCATTCGGTATGATTGTTTTTGAGAGAGTGGGAGAGAGATGAACCTTTCCTTGGTAGCGACTATTGAAGTAGAGGCACGTTCCGAAGTGCTTAAATAAGAGACTTTTATCATCATAAGGAACTCTAGGGACCATGTCATTACAATAAACATACCTAAAGTACTTAACATCATTTATCCTAAGCTGTTCTTTCATGTATTCCCCAAGTTTCTCATCTCCAACTCTTGGTTGCCCAAATGTATAAACACCTTCAAACCTCTTTAACATCCAATCATCTTCTTTGTGGAAAGCTAACACTGTCGGGAAAAGTATAGCTAGTGCTCCTCCCAAGCTGTGTCCTGTCACAATTACCTTTGCCTTTTCGTTTTTGCCAAGTATATCTCGTAGCTTGTCTCTCAAAGTATAGTAAGCAAGCGAACGCTGATCTGTTTCTGTTTGGTTGAACTGCTGTGGCCATCCTTCACCTTTTACTAACCCCAAAGCTTTCATGAATCCTCCATGAACTCTACCCAAGCATGAGAGATCGTACCAAGAAATATCTAGATCGGTGATCCATGCGTCTGCATCAAATGGCTCAGTACCACGAAATGCCACCACTACTAACTCAGGATCTTCTGCTTTATCTTGGAACATAAAGGCCTGTGTTGTTGCTTTTCCTTGATAATCTGCCAAATTATATCTTTTAAATATCTGATCTAAGTAATTTCTCCATATATTTACCAAAATTGATGGATATTTAATTCAATGTGGGCTATATCCTATATACAAGTCTTACCGTTCCAGAAATCATAGAAATTCAGAAACTTCATCTGCAAACAATCACCAAATCAGATTATGGCAATCCAATAACATATATAGTTAAGCAACAGCCAAACGACCTCAAGAGTATATGTATATGTACCTTCCAATGATCAGTGACTACAGTTTTCACAGAAGCTTCATTCTCATAAGACAATTTAGCTGCCATTGCTGATAGAGCTCCATAATATCTACTGCTTCCAATTTCGATTTTCTTGTCTAGGTCCACTCTGGAGTCCATGTGCCCAATAAACGACGTATACGTTGCCGAATTTTTATCAGGCAATGGCATCTTTCCTGCATAATTAACAGAACAAAGAGATATATCACAGAATTTTATGTACTAAGATGTGAAGAGTAGACAAGTTAAAAACTGACCTTGAAAGATGTTCGCAAAAAATTCGACTATGGATGCGTTGAGAAAAGTTTCAATAACCAAACCAATCCAGAACATCGGCTTCCCCAAAGAGAGTAATGTTTTCTGTAGAAAGACAGATACAACCAGTAGCCATCGACGTTTGATGCCATGTATCTCTGTACCTTCTGGGCAATCCACAAATTTGCTATGCTCTACGTTTGGTGAAAACAAGAGATGAAACAAATTCCGGAAGCCCGCATCTTCAGGTTTCAGCACCAAATACTCCTTACAGAATTTCTCATCCCCACCCCTAACTCCATCACCACCACTAATACCAACATCGGCTCTTGCCATACCTAGAGAAAGGAGAAGAATAAGTCTTGACTGACATATAAATACATTTTGGTAGAAAAACTATAGCCTGCCTAATCTGACTTTGTAGTTAACTAGTAAATTGATTAAAAAATTAATGATATAATAATAGTTGCATTACTGAATAAATAATTATCTTAATCAGGATTATGTTTTATAAATAAAATACTAGTAATATACTGTACTTAATATGTAAGCAACAATAAAAACTACCTTCAGTTTCACGTGGATATTATACACTGTCACTGGCCAACCGGACTATGTCTGGCTATTTAGACCTACAAGTCCCCCCCGACAAATTATAGAGCTAGGTTGGTGCGTATCAGATAATATTTTCTTTAATTTTGATGTGTTTTAATTACTAGGAATTACTATATAATCCATTATACACGATTCGTTTATCGTGTAATCTATCCATCTAATCCGGTTTATCTCCTAATCCAAAAACAAGTATTTGGACTGATTTTCTGAATCACTCGTCCAACTCATGTGAATATAATGAAAATTATATTTTGAATATTCCATATTTACCCTTTCTTGTTCGAACGTATAAATCGAGCCGAAAGCAAATCTTATAAAAAGAAATAGGCAGCTCACAGATCCGATTTTCTCTCTCTCTGCTTCAGTTTGTGTTTTTCAGTTTTAGGGTTTCGATTTCAAATCTCCAGGTATTTTTCTGTAATCTTCTTCTCTGCTCTTATAATTTTTGTTATGCTTTGTTCTGTTTTTGTTTTTTTCAACTGAAATCATGATAATCAACTTGATTTCATGATTTTGTTTTTTTTTCTTACACTGAAATCCCGATGATTACGATTTCTATGATGTACATTTTGTTGAATTCCATGATCGATCTCGCTTTTGTTCGTGTTTTAGTTTTTCTTTTGATTTTTGAAAATGATTTTTGTAATCGTTCTATTTTGTTCATTAGATCGTCGTATTCAGTTTTTTTTACATGTTGTTTGATAATAGGTTTTATTTGGTTTTCTTTTATTTTTTCAGGAAATCATGATTTTTGTTCTTTCTTCTGGATGTTTTGAATGATTCTTCAGTACATATTAATACATACTGTTTTTCTAAACTTTTTGATATATACTGTTTTTATAGTATGCTATTTTTGTTATATATACTGTATGGTATACCATTTTTGAATCAGTACATATTTGTTTGCACTGCATATAATATGCTTTTGTTTGTCTGTTATGTGTGAATCTATAATATGTGTTGTACTTCTAAAATAGTACATATTATGTTGTACTGTAGATTTAGTACTCCTATCATCTTAAAATATATATTTGGATTTTTGTGTTTGTGTTATTTTATTTCGATCAAATTTCTTCAGGTTCAACATGTCAGGTGTTGGTTCTAATCCAAATACTTTTTGCTACTCTCATATATACCGCAAGCAACACCACATTGCATATTTGGTTATGTTATCTTCGACTTTGGAAGATTTAAAGTTTACTATTTGTAATGCGTGGAACTGGTTGACTCCATCAACTATTGTTGTTAATTATGTTAAAGATGGAGTGAAAGTCCATGTCCTTGCTGATTTATCTCTTCAAGGGCTTGTTGCATTACATTTTACGAAGAATTCAGATTTCTTTGAGTTGCATGTTGATGTTGTGTTATCTGGTGCATCTAGTTCTTTGAGAAGTGCTGATCTTGACAACAATGTTGTGTTGGTTTTGAGTGCTAGGAACAATTATTTGAAAGATTGTAAAGAGGTTGAAAGTGTTCTTTTTCCGATGGTTAGCAGAATCTTTTTGAAGATAAAAACCATCTCTTCAATGGTGGTGTTGAAGTTGTTCGGATAACATGTGAGAAATATTGTTTGAGGACTGGATATAAGGTTAAAAAATTGAAGAATGACCTTGAGAGATTCACAATGAGATGCAACAATGACTGTTGCTCTTGGATGCTTCATGCGGTTGCCATGAATGGGTATTTGGATATGTTTAAGATAAATGATTACGTGGGTAGGCACACTTGTGGTGCTGCTTATAGGTTAAGGAGTCCAACTGTTTCGAGGAAGCTTGTAAATCATTTAGTTCATGAGCGTGTCAAGCACAACCCTCTCATAAATCCACAAGAGATTATGGATTATATTAAAGTTGGTGGAGGCATCAACAATAAGTATCACCAAGCATATCATGCATTAGAGTTATCGTATCAAATGATTTTTGGTGACGATGTAAAGTCATACACTGATCTTGCTTGGTGGGTCACTGCTGTTCGGGAAACCAACCCAGGGTCTTATATTGATTTTGATTTCAACGACTCATCAAAGATATTTAACATACTTTTTATTTGCTTTGGAGCTTGTAGAGAGGGTTATAAACTTTGTCGTCCAATGATCTTTTGTGATGCGACATTTCTTACGGGGAGGTTTAAAGGAGGTCTAATGGCTGCGACATGTCTTACCGACAATCAAGGTAACTTTTTTATATGGTACATATTTTGATATGTAACTGTTTTTTATGTACTTTAGGATCATACACATCATACATAAAGTACATATTGATATACACTGTAGGTATAACATAATTTCAAGGTGCAGACATGAAGTACATATTGATATGGTCTTTTATATTTTTTTCCAGGTTTTTATCCTTTTGCATATGCATTAGTTCCTGGCGAAGATAATGATAATTGGCATTGGTTTATGGACAATCTTAAAAAAGTTGTGGACCATCATCCCATCACCTTTTTGACTGACCAAGGTGAAGGTTTGTTGAATGCAATTCCTGAAGTTTTCCCTGATTCTTATCATAGCTATTGTTTTTTCCACTTGAAAAAGAACTTACCCATAAGTAAGGCTGATGAAAAATATAAAGAAGTGATGGACTGTTTCCAAAAAGTCAACATATGCGCTTTCTCCAGCAAGATATGAAGAAGGTCTTCAAGAAATGGTTTATCTAGGAAGGCCTTGGGTTACTCAATACTGCCGTAACATTCCTAGGGAAAAGTGGTCTAGTGCATACTTCCCAGGATGTAGGTATGATCATACTTCTTCAAGCATTGCCGAGTCTTTTACTAACTGAATTCGCCGTGAGAAGAAGTTACCTCCTTGTGCTCTCTTTGACACAATCAGGTTTTTATAAGTTTCTTGTAACACTACAAATATATATGTACTATATGTATAATATGTTTGTTGTTTTTTTAATTTTATTTGTCGTGTAGGCTACGATTAATGGAGTTGATGTCTGAACGTCGTGAAGAAAGTCTTTTGATGGATCCGGAACTCTTAACCCATGTGTATCAAGCCTTGCTTGAACTACACATTCAAATTGGCCGTCCTTGGAAAGTTAGTCAGTCATATGCTCACGTCTTTGAAGTTCATTCCCCAAGGTTAGTTTTTTAGGTAATATGCTCTTTTGAACTGAGATATCCACTAAAATAGTTTTTAGGGAAAATATCAAATATGTATTGTGCAGATTATATTCTTTTTTGTTTTTCTAGGGCAAATATCAATATATAATGCGTAAATAATATGCTTGGTTTCTTGTTTGCAGGTTTCATATGGTAGATCTACAACAAAAGAGTTGTACTTGCCAAAGATGGTGCGTGTATGGTTTTCCATGCTCGCATGCTACTTGTAATGACCCGACCTTCCACCGATATTGTTCCCACTTAGCCACTGCGGTTACCCGGCAGTGCGTGGTTTTCAACGGGCACCGCTGTGGTTATCCAGCAGCAGCTTCCAAGGAGGTCACCCATCCATGAATTACGGGGCCCCCCCCCCCCCGAGCACGCTTAACTGCAGAGCTTTTTTCCAACTCTGGAGCCAACTGTGCTGAAAAGGCCTCGGTGTTAGAAAAGGACAAACAATTACCTATATTCCATTCGGCGAACCCTACCTGCCGAATTGGGGTATTACAATACCACCACCTTAAATTGCAGCCGTCCTTGGCTCCGGAATATACAAGCCCAGATCTCAGACGTTCCCTACCACCTATGAGACCAATACCTGGAACACCCCGTCCAGCGTACTCTCTCACCCTTGGCAGGTGACCCGTCGTCGGCTCTGATACCATTTTGTAATGACCCGACCTTCCATCGATATTGTCCCCACTTAGCAACTGAGGTTATCCGGCAGTGTGGGGTTTGCAACGGCCACCACTGCGGTTATCCAGCAGCATCTTCCCAGGAGGTCACCCATCCATGGATTACTCCCACCCGAGCACGCTTAACTGCAGAGCTTTTTGCCAACTCTGGAGCCAACTGTGCTGAAAAAACCTCGGTGTTAGGAAAGGAAAAACCATTACCTATATTCCATTCGGCGAACCCTACCTGCCGAATTGGGGTATTACACTACTGCAGCTATTGCTGCATCTTGGGGAAAGTTCTTTGATTATATCGAAAATACTTCAAAGTTAGCTGTTATCTCCATCTATATTCAATCGCTATTAGACTTGTTCCTAATCAGGACATGTAAGTTTATAAGCAGTATATATTGATTTTTTTTATGGTAGTATCATACATGAGAATGGTTTTAAGCAGTACATATAAACCATAAACTAGAACTAGCATAGTACATATTGATATTTAGTGTAACATACATCAACAAAAACTGTACAAGTATAGTAGATTTTTCTTATTTATGTTTTTCAATATACCACATGCCTGATGAGTATACCGCAGAAGATACTATTCTGCCACCAATAGTATTTAGGGCTCCTCCAGGAAGAAGAAAAAAGAACCGCATCAAGAGTGCATGGGAGAGGAGAAAAAATCCTGTTACATGTTCAAATTGTAAATTGAAAGCTCATCACAATAAGGCTACATGCAATGTTATCCGTCAGTACCAATATACGAATAAGAATTAATTTCATTATAGTTTTTTTTAGTACATTTGGGATTTAAATTCTTTTAGTAGATACTTTCACATTTTTTTAGGTTTCTTTTTTCAGAACTTGTTTGTGTGCCAACTGAATTATGTTCTTAATGACAGAACGAGAATTTGATGATATAAATCTTCTATTTTGCTCCATCTTAAAAGATATATGAACATGTGGTTGAATGTCATTCACTATATACGGGGGTCGAGGGGGAAGCGCCCCCTCGTTATTAGTGATTTTTATTCCCAATACATTTTTCTTTTATTTAGTAATCTTGTAGTTGTTATAAAAACACAAAAAAATGTACACAAACAAAGTAATTTTTTAAATTCATATCAATATGTACTTCATAGTATATGTCAACGTATACTTGTTTAGAGTATGAATCTATTGGTTCAGAGTTTCAGAACAAAGTACATATCAATATGTACTTCCTAGCACATATCAATATGTCCTGCCTTTCTATATAACTCTAAAATTAAATAGAAACCTAACAATGCTAATAAAGATCATCACATATATACATATAAACATAATAAGATCCTGATATAAACATAATAACTAAAAACCAAGTTCAATAGTTAGAAACCAAGTTCTATAGTAAACACAATAAGAAAGTTACTGAAGTACATACTGCGTAGAAGGACTATCCACTGCATTACCTTTCATAGACAAAACCTTAACTCTCACTGTCTCCATAAAATATCCTAAGATTTTTCTCCTGCCAAATGTGGTATAAGAAACAATTAAGGATTATCTTCTTCACTCTAGCCACAAAACCCTTCCCAACAAAAACTAAAATGCACCAACTTATCTCCTCAGACCAAGATCTACAAACATATCTTAATTACTCTGCAGTTAAACATGTATTTTCATTGGGATGGTTCCCAACTGATTTCAGGCGAAGTGGCTGTCAACAACCTGCATGATAACTTGATTCTTTTCATCTGAATCTTCTTTATCAATTGTTCGTCATCTCCCAAACATTTTCCATCACGATCAATCTTTGGTCTCCTCTTTATAAAATGCATCACATACAGAAGGCAGTCTGGCCAGATTCCTTGTTGTGGACAACCATAGTTAATCAACCTTACGTTGCTCACCATCTTTCTTTGATGCTCATCCAAGAACTGATTGATTGGGTTGAACATGTACTCAGACATTTTCTTGGCATTCTCATAGAAATGATCCCTGAATGCCACTTCAAACTCAAACTCTAGCAGGGTCCAATGCTTGTTGCCATGGGACATTGGTACACGGATCTTCTCGATGTCATTGCTCATTTTCAAGATTGGCATAATAACAACAGTCACTTCTGCTCCCTTTAAAGTGTCTGGCTTGTCGACATGGTACTGAAAATTGGAAACGTTTAATAGGTTATTTCACAAAAGTATATATCAATATGTACTTTTTTCATATCCAATGTTCAAAAGTATAAAAGAAGAAAACAACACATACCCAAGCAGCTGGATCCAGGTGCAACACCTTAAAGTATTTTCTTTCTTCCTCAGCATTTTCTTGGTCGTCTTCAGACGCCACTTGAAGATTATATTGAGCATAGTTGAGAAGATCTTGCTATAATGCTCCGTTGAAGATCAAATATTCCATTGTAACCCCGCTGATGCAGATACCACCTCTATCCTCTACTCTTCAAGCAACCGAGCTGCACATTTATAAAAAAAAAAACACATATTGAAGTAAGTTTTTTTGATATGTACTGCAAAACTTACTTGATTTAAAAGTAAAATGAAGTGTAGAAAGTACTTACATTCTCTTTCCTTTCTCAAAGTATGGAAGTAGAATTTCTATTTGTTCATCTGTCATATTCTCATAGAGTGGTGACTTGTGAAGATCCATGAACTTTATTCTTGGTTTCTGAGCTTTACGAGCTTTATTGTCCTTTCCTGTCTTTATCGTCTTTTTTCGTTTATCAGTTTTTGGCTTCTTCTTTTCAGAAAACATACTTCCACTATCAAATAATGGATCTGTCTTCTTTCCTGGATTTGCACGAGTTACTCGCCTGCTAACTTCTTCTCTAGTTGGTACTGACTTCTTTGCAACAACCTTTGGTTTTGCTTTCGCTTTGGCAGCAGTCATCTTGGCAAGTTTGGTTGCTAGTGACACGTCGCTTGACGTTTGGGTTGTTGTAACTTCATGTTCCTGCATTTTTGAATCCAGATTTTCAGTACTATATTTGAATCATATTTTTTCAAAGAATGACAAGAAAGGTAAATTACCACAAGTAGAAGATATACCTCTTGGTCACTTTCCTGCTCAGGTGTTACTTGAATCGCATTCTTCTCAGGTGTAAGTTGGTTTGGCTCAGCTGTAACTTGTCGAACTTCTACACGTCGCAAATCATTTCCAAATAAATTATCAAAATGTTTTCGAACCAAACAGAGTATGGCTTGAAACACTACCATTGTATTAGCTGAGAGATGCATATTCTTAATCATAAACTTCCTTGCTGGAAATGGCTAAGTCCAAAAATTCTTCAAATGTGAACTTTTCGATGTTTTCCATCTTAACCATCTCAGTAAACAAAGGTATTTTCATGTTGACGAAGTTGTCGACCAGGGTTTCAACGTCTTGTTCATCTGGGTTCTGGGACATCCCTTTAATCGTTTCAATACTCTGGTCTATAGCTTCAACCACCTTTTTCATTGCTTCTTGTTGAAGTCCAGCTAAATCATCCTGCAACCATAGAGTTTTATTCATGATAGTTAAATACATATTGATATGTACAATTATATTACAATAATAAAACACATTTGTAATCAAGTACATATTGATATTTACAGTTATATTGATAAACATATTTGTAATAAAGAGTGAGACTAGCCAGGATTACTTATCTGTGTGTTACTTTTCTCCTGCATCTCTTTGATCTCTTTCTCCAAGTCAGATTTAGCCCATGTTTTAATAACATTAACATCAACACCACAACACTTGTGCACTGAAGGTGGTGTTGACAATGCAACATTAAATGGTCCCTTTTTACGGTGGTGTCACTCACATCATTTTGTTCATCTTCTGTTGGAATCTGCAGAGTTGGCACTTCTTCTCCCAAAACTACTTCACCTTCTGTTATGTTTTCGCAAAGAGGATCTGTTGGAGTAATAGGAGATGTGAATTCTCCTGTTGTTCAGTACCTAATGAGTGGGACTCCCATCAATTGAGTCTCGAAACTCTTCTTCATTTTCAGGATGCAAGGGAGAAACTTTCATGCATATGTCATTCAATATTTGCAGAAGCTTTGATGCATCAAGCGGTCCATCCCCATGCTGCATGCTGTTCGCTTCACCCCATTTTTCAAAGATTGTCTTTGTCAATTCTTCATATCTTCCTTTCCAATTATCTTCCTCTACTATCTTCCCTGCAGTTTCTTCTTTATCTTCTTCCTTTTCATCTTCACTCTTCTCTTCTGCAACTCTTCTTGTGATTCTATTCAGAATTTGCTTTTCTTCATTGGTGTATTGAACCTTGAAATTTTCATTGAATGTACCAAAACAATAAAATATGTACTCGGAAATATGTACTATAAAAACAAGTTTTTTCATGAGGTACATATCAATATATACTATATGATAACAAACATCATACATTCAATACATATCAATATATATTGTAGGATGAAAAACATCATAAATGCAGTAAATAAGTACATATTTTTCTTACCTCATATTCAGTTGTATTAATTTATTTTTGGAGTGCAGCATATAACTTTGACATATTCCATTTGACAGCTCTGGGAAGAAACTTTTTTTTTCCGGAATCGTCTTTATTTCCTCCGGTTCCAGCAAATATGTATGCTCTGCATACCAAATCTGTTTTGGAAAAAAAAAATCACCAAAACAAAGTTAAAAGTAAATCATGATTTTGATTGAGTAAACTACTAAAAAGATTTTTAGTACGTATTCTTACCAATAAATAGTTCAGACACCCGGTAGTATTCTCGACTGCATTACACTGTCATTTGGTGACTTTTCTAGGTAAGAATGTATCAAATATGGCCATGACACATTCTTTGCAGCCTCGAGATCCTCCACAAGACCAATATACTTTTCATTCAAGGCATGTGCATCTTTTGTTGTGAAAAACAAAGTGATACACATGAACATGCATATAAGACTTACAAGGTCCTCAACATCTCTCACTTCTTCACTTTTTTCCTCACTCCCTTCTTCAATATATTCTTCACTTTCTTCTTCTTTATTTTCTTCATCACTCCCAATTTCTTCAGGTTCTTCATCACTTTGTTTTTTTTTTTCAGATTCTTCAACTTGTTCATTTGCTTTCTTCTTAGTTTCTATTTTTTTTCTTAAAAGTTTCAATACTTCTTCATGTATCCTCATTCTATTTACCTTTTTAGTCTTTTCTACATCACCAAAGAACCTTTGGAAGAACACATTGTTTCGATATCCACCCCTTGATGTCAGCATTATATCTTCATGTTGTCTATTTCCTGCTCTTAGCATTCCAAAGATAACACCTACTTCTTCAGGAGTGGATGTTAGAATATGTGAAACTCCATTTCTTTTGAACTCATATGTGAGCTCATTCGCAACTTACTTCTCTTGTAACACTTTATTAGATTGGTCACAAAAGTTTCATTCTTCATCAAGTGATCTACACCAAGATTTGTATACCAGAACATCAAAATAAAAGGTTCCCATATGATTGCCCACTTATGATCCGCAACTGAGTTTCACTCAACTCAAGCTTTTCATCCTTGATTGCTTTAACAAGTGAGAAAATCCCTATGAAACCACTTCTGTAGATCTTCCTAACAGGTGCAGGTGCTTTTGTCTTCTTTGTGGTTTTCTTCGCACCACCTGTTTAATGAACACACTGTCAATAACCCTACAATATATCAATATGTACTATAATATAGAACAATGTATATAGTTTGATATGTTGATATCTATCTGCTATATCATGAACAAAGTATACATTGATATGTACTTATCCAATTCAAGATTATAACAAAGTACATATCAATATATACTATCCTGTATGCAAGATCTAGATGCTATAGTATAGAACAATATACATCGATATATATGCTTTATATCTATAGCATGAACAAAGTATATATTGATATGTACTGATCCAATTCAATATCTAGAACAAAGTACATATCAATATATACTTATCCTGCAATCAAGATCTAGATGCTATAACATGAAAATAAGTATATATTGATATGTACTGATCAGTATATACTAAAAACCAAGTACATATCCATATATAACCTATGTTGCATGCTAGATCTATGTGCTATAACATGAATATAATATATATATATATATTGATATATACCGATGTTGTATGCTAGATCTAACTCCTATAACATGAACAAAGTATGTTATATATTGATATGCACCGATGATTAGAATCAGTACCTTTTTTACCAGAAACAACAACACCCTTCTTCTTCTTCTGTGATGTTGATAGAGAACGAACAACAAGAGCTTTTTTAAGAAGACCTTTCTTATTCTTCTTTGTAGATGGAGAATCAACAACATATGTTTCATTTTCTCCGATGCTGTTGGGGAATCAACAACTTCATTGTTCTTCTTCTTTTTTGATTTTGCTGGAGAACCAACAAGAGTTTGTTTCATTTTTTTTAATGTTGTTTGAGAATCAATAACTTCTTTGTTCTTCTTCTTTTTGGATTTTGCTGGAGAATCAACAACAGTTTTTTTCGTTTTTTTTTATGTTGTTAGAGAATCAACAACTTCATTGTTCTTCTTCTTTTTTGATTTTGTTGGTATATAATCTACTGTAGAAGCTTTCTTGTTCTTCTTCGATGGTGGAGATTGAGGAGTATCGTGTTCTTCAATCATTGTTTCTTTTATTCTTCTGTTGGTTTTTCTCTTGGCACCCATTTTAGGTGGAAAATATGCAGTAGTTGCTGACAGTAGCTTAGATTTGAGTTGTATAATGCTCAAAGAAATCAAAGTATGCTATCACAGATTTTGATTATTTTTTTTGGTCTCTGTTTTTGGATTTGGTTTCAGGTGTTTTTTGATTTTGATTTTGCCCTAGATTTTCAGGGTTTACAGAAGTAATGAAGTGGTGGGTGGAGTAGCTGAAACTAAATTTCCGTTAAAGAAAGCGAGTAGTGTAGGAGGTGGAGGAGCTGGAGTTCATGGGATGATTCCAGGTGATGGGCATAACTGTAATTGTTAGTTTTCAAAACGTTTTTGGACTAATGGATAAATGGGTTTTCCTGGATGGACTATAGGTCCGGGTATCTTGGACTAGCCAACATAATTCCCTTTCAATTAGGGCTGCATAACGGGTCAGACGGGTCGGGTTTGACCTATTTTTTCATCCGACCCATCCAAAGCGGATATATAAATCTCTTAGTTATAGTCGACCCGTCTTAACATCGGGTTGGTTCTTAGCCAACCCATCAATTTAATAGGTCGGGTCGGTCGGGTATGGGTTTAACCCTTTTTTTAGAAAGAACAAAGAAAGGAGCGGAATAGTTCCAATTAGGTCCGAGAGTAATGGATTGACAAATACGATCAGTATAACAATGAGTTGATAAAGAACAAGTACCAGCCGTGAGCAGTCCAAAATGAAATCAAAGGGTACACCGAGTTCATCAGCCATATCACTTAATTACAAAACAATTAATCGTCTTCATCTCATCACCGTACACTGAATAAATCCCATTTCTATAATTATCAACCATATATTTGAGAAAGAAAGTCATCGCATCCTTATGATGTCCTGTAAAATCTTTTGGTACCCCATCATCAACATCTTATACTTAATATTACTTGGTATAGTATATTATTTGATGATGATGTTCCAAAAACTGATTGATTAGATTTAGATGTTGAGAAGAATGAGAATGTTAATGTTGGTGCTTGAATTGCTAATCTACGTATTAGATTGGTATTGCATGTGTTCCATATGGAAATGCCATTATACAACATGGTTTGGCTTTTTCGATGCCATATTTTTACTGAGAAAGAAAGAAAGAGTTGAACTATTCTATGGAGAGTGAGTGTGACGAGGAGAATCAATATGGAGATGGGAGTTAGGTACTACGGGTGTACGAATGGGGGTAAAAAGGAGGTGGTTAGAGTGAGATTTTTTGGTTTGGAACCACCGCAACCAGCTGGTGTGTTGGACGATTGAGATGGTACAAATGAGTGATGCACAACCATAGCACTGTAAATCATACTGATTTATTTTAGGCGGGTGCACGGGTAAGGTCGGGCTATTTTGGCTTCCACCCGTCATCTGACCCAACCATGGCGCGTAAGAGCAATATTTACCCACAATCAATCCGTTATTTGACGGGTGTGGACGGGTAAGGGGCGATATTGACGGGTGCGGGTGGGTATGTGCAACCCTAGTTTCAATAGTAATTCATTATGAACAATGAATATCCCCACACACGATCTAGATCTAGAACGTTCTTGGAATCTTCTTCAGGATGTTACAAAGGTTTAACAACTCAGTAAAAGCACGACTTTTCACTATATTTCGTCTGGATCTGACTGAAATCACCTGACTCAATGTATTTATTTTTTGAGTCATATCAGAATCAACTAACTCAAAAATATGCAAGTCAGTGGCTTGTTCTCATGAGTCAGGAACATTTCCATACCTGATTCAAACGGGTCTGAGTCAGAGGTCGAGTCAGATCAGACTCAAAAATCAAAAACAGAATACAGACGGTCTGACATCTAACTCACGTCGAATCATGGGTTGACTCAGATCCAGATCACGAGTCAAATATAAACAAACATGATGTTTGTGTTTATTTCTTTTTCTAGCGACGAGTACATATGCCTTTTAGAAGTTCACAAGATATGAGCAAGCATCGAGGGAGGGGTTTTCGGCGTTCTTCTCTGCATAACATGAAAATATCAAAGATAATGACAACCAAAACCCACGGTTATGTGATTTTTTCTATTTGGTTTCGTATGAACATCTTCCATGATGGGTTCTAAATTTTTTAAGGAGATTTTTCATTTATATTTTTGTTTATGAAGATTTATATACGTGATAGAAATAAAATCTTATTATTCATGAACCATCTCCACTGATGTAACACTAGTAGAAAAATGACGTTAGGTAATAGTTATAAACTGTTAAAATATTATTTCTGTAATAATTAAATTTTTTTCTACGGTATTACCAAATCCCCTGTTACGGAAAGTTTATAATAACTGTTATAGAAATGCCTCTTCATAGATGTTACATAGCGACTAAAACTGTCATTGTTAGTGGTTTTTCGTAGTATTTTATAAGAAATATTGTTACATAATTAGTACTAACATAACAGATTCTTCACAAATTATAATTTTAAACCGTTACACAATCTATGTTGAGGTTACAGTTATGGTTGATATGCCGAAACTCGATATTGTAATCAGAGCATAATAACATTTTGCTATAACTACTAGAATATCATTAAGAGACAAATAAAATATACAATTATATTATCACAAAAAAGAAATGTACAATTATTTTTTAGCATATAAGCTGAATACAATGAACATAACATTATTATATAAAGTGCCTAGGTAATTTTAACTTAAGATTAAAGACAAAATACTACATTATTACAGATTGCTTAGACATTTGCACTTGACTCAAGGTCAAGGCATTTTATTCTTCCCATACCACCCCTTGCTAGTGTCTCCTCTAGCAATTGGTTCTTTACACACCGCCCCTTGTTTGCATCTCCTCTAGCCTCCCACAATTCAACATCAAATCCTAAAAAAAAAACGAAGTTGATCATATTAAACATCAGAACGCATACCTACAACAACACTCAGTTCACTAGATAGAATTGCAATGTTTATAATTCAAAATCAAAGAAAATGTGCTTGATGGAAATGCTACCTACAATTGAAAGTACTATCCATTTTTGCTTCTCACATAGATACCACAAACATATGATGCATGTACCGTTATATCAACTGATGTGAAAGATGAAATACATCCCTATTCTACTCCAATCAATAATTTTGATATTTATTTTTTTAATATAATGGACACCTTGGATAAAACAAAATCATCATACAAATACTACAACTGGAAAAAATACGAAGAATACAAAAAGATACAGTATTAGACGTGAAAAATCACTTCACTCATCAATGCAACAATTATAGTTTGGCACTCAGCTAAGGTCAATTGCAAGGTGAGTTTCAACTAGTGGTACTGATGCCAGCAGAAAGTCTTTAAGATCTATGTTATGCACCTCTTGTATGGTTATAAGTAGTGTCAATTACCACTTAGAAAAAAAAATATGAATGGTTATAAATCTATACAGATGCTATAAGATACACTTGAGTAAAATAAGCTAGTTATTCACATGCCGACCTTCTGTTCACATTCTAAAACCGGAAGTTTCACCTGAGTCCATTGATATTAAGGTGATTGGTATGACCAATATTGCATTACCAAAAGATTCCTGGGGATACTCTAGCAGAATTGCTCTACCAAATCATAACAAAAAGAGAGGTTCAACACAACTATAAGACCTTCGGCCTGTTAAAAAAGAGGGCAAACAGTTAGAATTTTCTGGAACAAGTGATAATAGAATTAAATAAATTTTGTGTACATAACCAGACACAATGCAGTAGTGCATATCGCAGTGGACTAAATATCATAGTTAAGCTATTGAAGAAAAAATAGAAACATGAGAGGAACTATATACAATCATTTAACGCATTAGTTTCTCCTATACACCAAAGAATATTTAAATGTAAACCATGAGAGGAGTAAAATTACAGCAAAATCATATAAATACATAATATAATATAAGTATAAAGAGAATAGACTGCCAATAAGTTGACCAAGGCAGGTCTTTAGCGATACCGCTTTGCTAAACTGATCAACATCTGAAATATGTAAAAAGCCAACTGTCAATGGCAA
The DNA here is from genome assembly GCA_023531435.1 of Papaver californicum. Classification (NCBI taxonomy): domain Eukaryota; kingdom Viridiplantae; phylum Streptophyta; class Magnoliopsida; order Ranunculales; family Papaveraceae; genus Papaver; species Papaver californicum. The sequence goes on along the minus strand of JAJJMC010014016.1, from coordinate 3,807 downwards.
AATCACAAACTCTCTGTAAATTTAAAAGTGTATACTGATTATAAAGGATTACCTGAAGGCTTTGAATGAATATCTTTACTTTAACCGGACTAAATTCTTATAAGTTACATATCTTTAGAGCAACTGCAGCGGTTGGACCAGACCATCGACCAAATACCAAATCTGTTTGGTCGTTTAAAAAAAAAACGCAACGAGAATATGAGTAAATATGATATTACGCTGTTGTAAATAAGCGTTAATTATCAAACGCTGTACTAAAGTAACGTATATTACACAGACGTTTAACTGTAAAAGCGTTATGTTTTGACGTTCATTTAGGTTAGCGTTTATAATATACGTTGCTGTAGTGAAGCGTTATATATTCAAAACGTCACTTTACTAAAGCGTTACCTAAACGTTACCATACTGAAGCGTTTTGATATAAAACATAGAAAAACGTCCTAGTAAAGTAGCGTCAAAACTCAAACGCTCTTCTAAAACAGCATTTCAAAAAAAAACGCCCACATATAGCAACGTTTGATAGTCTAAACGTTGGTGCAGAGGACCGTTACTTTTGAAAACGCTGTTTTAATACGACGTTTCAAAAACGCTGTTCTTAATAAACGTTTAATACGACGTTTCAAAAACGCTGTTTTAGTACAACGTTTCAAGAACAACCACTTCAGAAACGCTGTTTCAATACGACGTTTTAAAAAGAACGGTTCAAAAACGCTCTTTTATTACAACGTTCCAAAAACGCTGTTCTTAATAAACGTTTTGGTAGACTTTTTTCAGTAATGACGTTTGTTTTTTTAAACGTCCTCGTATAATGACGTTTTCCCAAAACGTTGTTTTACATTGGCGTCAGACTATATCTGTTTTGGACCATTTTCTTGACTAAACATGATCGAATACTGTTCACTTTTTGGACCAAATACTACATTTACTCGTCCGTTGCGGCTCACAAAATCGGACCAAAGACCATTTCTGGTGTTTACTCTTTGGTCTGATCGTCCACTGCAGTTGCTCTTAATTGTTCTTAACAAGGCTTTGAGTGAATAAGAGACGTCTAACTCGTTTCCACAGATTTTTAGTAGTATAGATCAAGTACCTTAAAGATCAGTCTCTTATAAACCATCAAATTCTTTACACAATCATAGAATCTAACCCTTAATTTAAAAACCTACAATATTTTGATTATAACAGAATCGAATCTCCAAATCAACAATTGTTAAGAAAAAAATAATACAATGTTAGTTAGGAATCTTAACAGAGGAACCATTGCTACAATATATATCTTAATTCGATACAAGATATGGTAATAAAGTTAGAAACAAAAATCATTTCTCACACTACAAAAATTATATAAAATTTAACCTAATTAATAAAATTAAATTTAGTATCTAAAATCGCTGACCGTAGTGTTGAACCAAAAGCTATAACTGTCACCAATACATGCGTATCTAATTGAAGTTCATTGATGATTTGCAAAACCAACATAAACTTATTCAACTTTGATATCTGAATAAGCTTAATGGAGTTACATCATCATAGATAATCCTTACATCTACTTCAGTATTTTTTTCAACTTTTTGATTCCATGAACTTCTTACTGTTCCATTATACGAATTTTTATCGATCTTTCCTGCCATTTATTTTATCGAAATAGAGATTAAGGTGAGATGCATTCAAATATGAATACCTTTTACGAAACCGATCCTTTTAAATAGAGAAAACAAGATAAACCCAAGTTATAAACTAGGGTATTTCACTAAAAACCCAAAGCTTACATACCTTGTAATAAATCACATGTTTTATAATCTTTGCAACCGTATCAAGAAAACAATCAAGTGACTTAGGACCATAATTTTTTCTTAAGAGAAAAAATCGAGAGATAGATAGATGATGAAATTCGTATTGTTTTCTAATGAAGATAAGGTTGATTTCTGCACAGAGAACAAAATCAAAAATCTTAAAGAAAGAGAGACAGATAGTGAATGACTGAGAGAAAGGGAAACAAAAGATGAAACCCTAGATTTTACTAAGAGCGTCCACAATCGTCGACTAAATCGACGATCAAAGATTAAAAATAATCGATAGTCGACGAAAGTGAGCCACAGTCGTCGATCATATTTAGTATTTGATCGATGAAAATTACTGTTCCAGATTAAATCTGATCGCTGATCGACGACTAAAGCTTATAGTCGCGCGTAATCTTAAGGTCTCGCCTGTGAAGAGACGACGGACCAGCATCTCGCTTAAAAACACGGGCGAAGAGTTGACATTTCGCTCAAAACTTGGCGAGATACTAAGGCCTCGCTTGGAGTAAGGCGAGATGCTAAGGCCACGCTTGAGTTGGCTTGAGTTGGGCGAGCTGCTAAGATTTCGCTTGGTGGTGGGCGGGATGCTAAGGCATCGCTTGGGGTTGGGCGGTACCCCAAGGCGTCGCTCAGTCCATTTCCTGGCGAGATCTTGTGCTTCCGCTTGGCGTCGGGCGATACCTCTGCATCTCGCCCGGCTTCAATTTTCACACGAGTTTTCCGCACAATACACAGACGAAATACTAATGTTTCGCTTAGTTAGTGGGCGAAATGTTGGGATATCGCCTGTATGTTTTTTTTTGTAGGCGTTAGAGCAGAATCTCGCTTGTACCAGGCGATATCCTGCTACTTCGCTTACGTTCAAGCGATGTCCTAGGCCCTCGCTTGATCATACCCCGTTGTTTTTAGGACGGATCAAAGATCAAAAAATTTGATCTTTGATCGTTTAGTATAGTCGCACCATTGGAGATGCCCTAAGAGATCAAACCGTGAGACTAGATAGATGGGATCTGCCTGCAGAGGGATAAGCATTCTTGAGAGAAATTGGTTTTTTATTTAATGAGAATATAGCAGATGGCTTATGGTATTTAGAACTTAAGAGATTGGTTCTTCTTCTCGAGTTCTCAACAGAGATGAGAGGCGAAGGGTCGACACTAGGTTGCACTCTATTTTTGACTTATGTCCTCTACACGAATAAATTTCTAACTCTAAATCGAAACTAACTATAAATGGATGGCGCTGATTATAATATCAGTATTATATAAGTTTCTCATTGGATAACAATTTAGTATAAAACCTGTTACAATATCTTGAAAATATATAACAGTTTATGCCTATTAGCATACATCATGTGTATAGTAACATTTTTTCTCAAAAACTGTTACTGTATGGTTGTTCAGTAATGACTGAAAAATTGATACAGTTGTTTACTAATATTGATGAGAGTTTTGGTAATAAACTATTACATATATCTCACCCTTAATTCTTTTGTAACGATTCATTCGTAAACTGTTACAATGTTGGATATTAAACTGTTACCAATACTCATTTTTGTACTTTTGTAGGGTCTTATTCTTAGAATTTCATATGCATATAAAGAAGAAAAGTAATTTCATTTTTATATTGATTTAATGTATTTTATTTAAAATAATAAATTAAAAAAGTTGTTAAAAAAATGACAAAGTGGTCTAATCAAAAGTCTAGTCAAGACTTTCTTTTAGGATTTTTGTAGGACATGTCACAACTCCAAATTTTTAGGATCCAACCATTAGAGATGAGTTTCGTCTAATTAGGCCAAACACTATGATAGAGCATTTAGGCTTGTCTTCAACTACATTATAACTAAGGGTAAGTACTGTACTATAACTCATATTTTAGCTATAATATGGCGTAAAGCTTTGGCTTCGCTAGAGAATTGTACACAAATCTGTGTTCTTTTATAGCTAAGAAATGATCGATAGAAACCGAATTTCCGTCTACATATTATTATTTGTTTGATTTTTTTTTT
>JAJJMC010014009.1:0-32902 GCA_023531435.1 Papaver californicum | reverse complement strand
TACATGATTAATCACATAAATTGTTAGAAATAACTGAACCCTGATTCTTAGTTTTCTCCATATTTTCTAAAAATATTCTCTAGTTTATTTTCCTGATTTTTATTAGTTTAGATTAAGTTTAATATTTTCTAAAATCATTACCTTCACAAGTTCGAGAATCGAACCTCTTTTTACCACTATATAAAATCACATCAGTTTCCCCCCACCCCTGATGGTTTTGTAGGGGTGCAGATTTTTTGTCAACATTTTATAACAAATATTTCTTCTTCATATATTTTAGCAATCAACTTTTTATGAGAGTTTTTTGCAACGCAAATATATGTTCCTAATCCACGTGGAATTGTCGGGGCGGGTGTGATTGGAAGACAGAAGGACAAAATTATGTATGGATATTTCTATTCCTAAGTTTGAGATTAGATCAAGCCCAATCCTTAATATACAATTTAATTTGACTAGGTTGGCTCCACCACGTGTAATCATATTTTTAACGCGATGACTCATGAGGAAAAATTATTTTCCTATATTTATATTTTCTTTATTTATTTATTTTCAATCCAACTCGCACGTTTGGCAAAATCCAATCCTTAATATACAAAGAGTGTGCACGCGCTTCGCGCGTCGGTTTTCCCACCCCTAGGGATTTATAGGGGTGTAGATATATTGTCACCATTTTGGAACAGATATTTATGTTTCAAATATTTTAGCAAATGTTTTTTGTGATGGGCTTTTTGCAATGCAAATATACGTTCCTAATCCACGTGGAATTCTAGGGGGCAGGTGTGATCGGAAGAGATAAGGATGGAATTAGGGACGAATATTTCCCTTCCTAAATTTGAGATCTGATCAAGCCCAATCCTTAATATATAATTTTATTTGACTTGATTGGCTCCACCATGTGTACTCATGTTTTTAACGCGGTGACATATGAGAAAAAATTCTTTTTCTATATTTTCTAAAAAAAAATTCTTTATTTTCAATACAATGCACGCAGTTGGCAAAATCCAATCCTTAATATACAAAAGCGTGCACATGCTTCGCGCGTTGGTTTCCCCCACCCCTAGGGATTTATAGGGGTGCAAATTTTTTCTCACCATTTTAGAACATATATTTCCGTTTTAAATATTTTAGCAACAATTTATTTGTGACAAGATTTTTACAATGTAAATATACGATCCTTATCCACGAGGAATTGTAGGGGCAGATGTGATTGGAAGAGATAACGATGGAGTTACGGACATATATTTATGTTCATAAGTTTTGCGACGGTTATTTTTTTCCACTAATTAGAAACAAATATAAATGTTGCTAATTTTGATGCCAAGGATTAAAAATTCACACGGAAATCTATACGACGTCCGATTTTTTTGGAATATATCAACCAGCCTTGATTTTTTGGTCAGCCTATCCGACAGTTTAGATGGGCACAAAGTCAAAATTGAAAAATTGTGTAGTATTCAACCTTTTATCTTCCTTAAAGTAGGCAAGGAACGTGCACGCAGCGTCGGTTTTCCCCCACCCGCAAGGGATTTGTAGGGGTGTAGATTTTTATCACCATTTTGGAACATATATTTATGCTTTAAATATTTTAGCAATGGTTTTTATGTGACAGGTTTTGTGCAACGCAAATATACGTCTTAATCCACGTGGAATTGTAAGGACAGTTGTGATTGGAAGAGATAAGGATGGAATTAGGAACGCATATTTCCGTTCCCAAGGTTGAGATTAGATCAAGCCCAATTCTTAATATACAATTTGATTTGACTTTATTGGCTCCACCACGTGTACTCATGTTTTTAACGCGGCGACTCACGGGGCAAAAATATTTTCCTATCTTTTCTAAAAAATATTCTTTTCAATCCAACTCGCGCGTTTAGCGAAATCCAATCCTTAATATACAAGGAACGTGCAAGTGCTTCGCGCGTCGGTTTTCCCCTACCCCTTAGGGATTTGTATTGGTCCAAATTTTTGTCACCATTTTGGAATATATATTTGTGTTCTAAATATTTTAGCAACAGTTTTTTTGTGACAGGCTGTTTGCAACACAAATATATGTTCCTAATCCACGTGGAATTGTAGGGGCAAGTGTAATTGGAAGAGATAATGACATAATTAGGGACGAATATTTCTGTTCTTAAGTTTTACGATGGTTTGTTTTCGCCACTAATCACCAACAAATATAAGTGTTACTAATCTCGACCGTAAGGATTAAAAGTTCACAAGGAAATCTATCCGACGGACGAATTTTTGTTGGAATCTATCCAACGTCCTTCATTTTTTGGTCAGCCCATCTGACGGCCCGGATGTGCACAAAGTCAAAATTGAAAAATAGTGTATTGTTCAACCTCACGTCTTCTTTAAATTAGGAAAGGAGGGTGCACGCGCTTCGCTCAACGGTTTCCCCTACCCCTGGGGATTTGTAGGGGTGCAAATTTTTTGTCACCATTTTGGAACATATATTTATGTTTCAAATATTTTAGAAACGGTTTAGACAAGAAACCTACCCTTCTAACAAAAATCTTACCTTGCATAATTTCCACAACACCCCAGACATGACAAGCTTTGATTCTTCCAGGTATCTACATTACATCTAAATACTTTTTGTTGTAAGTTATGTTAGTTAGTTTATGCATGCTCCAACATATATTAATCGACATCTTGTCTACGAGGAAATGGTTGCACTTAGGATGTGCAACAAGCCTTTAAACCCCTAGGTGTCCCTAGTGGACGAGTTATAGGGTTTACAAGAGGTATACACACAAAACCTACTTCAACTTCTTTATATTTAAAATTCACAAGCATCCAAAGAGTTATGAGGACATAAAGTTTCTGCACACTAACAATAAGAAGTTAAAAGTGTCAATGAACAATATTCTCATACTTAATCACTGGGTAACCAATGCCATAATGAAATAATCCAGCCTCGAGAGCGATCGAATAAGCATTTTGCCTCGACTTCTGCCTCACCAATAGGATTTTATGATATTGACACTCGTAAGACGATATAAATGGGTCTCATGTATGTGTAAGCAGGAGTGAAGATAGAACACTCGCACATGTTGAATGGTGCCGCTAAAATTTTTTATTTTATTATTATTATTATTATTATTATTATTATTTTGAAAAACTTTTTTTTTAGTTTCTGATGATCTCTAAGAAAGGAAATCAAATCATATGCGAGGATAGGAATGCTCGCTCACCTTCTCATCCAATCGACAATCAACACCACTCTCCAGAGTCCAATAGAAACAACTTCGGTTTCGTCTTCAATTGTTGATGATGCACTCTTGAACTTCGTAGAACTTTGACAAATTGTAACTCTTTTCCACAATTTCTTGTTGCTTGAAACTTGTTTATAGGTTTCTTCTTCCCACGGCCTTATTGAATGACAACAAAAATAAATATACACTAAACCAATATAAAACTTTTATTTTAATTATATACTCCCTCCGTCCAAGTTATATAGACATAAAAGAGGAATATCTTAGATTTTGAAAAAAACATGTATTTATAAAAATCTATCATTTATCCTCTATTACCCCTTATTTTTTTATGATAACTAGAAACATTAAATTAGTTTTAGTATAATGCTACCATCATAAATAAGGATATATATGGAAATATCTAGGAATTAGAACTATGCCTATATAAATGGACAACCAAAAATAAAACTATGCCTATATAGCTTGGACGGAGGGAGTATTCTTTTTTATTATTATTTAATCTAAATTAAAATACAAACTAACAAATAAAACTAACATGGCAGTGGGAGAAGGATTTTACCACTTGATTCTTCACAACTTGTATTGTCTCGGTATCATAAACTTCACAAAAAATTCACTTCTTTTGATTTTCTTCGCTTTTGTACTTAGTATTCAATATAGATATATAATTTTTCTCTTTGTAAACCTTCAACGTAAACGACAGTTGGGGCTGTGGGATGGTGCTTTAAAGTGTGAGATTGTACTCTTACATATTAATCAAATTATGATTGAGTTGGATTTCCCGACACTAGAAAATCAACAGCTAGTCACTGTGTTATACTTGGTTGTTCTTCTATTTCATGGTCTTCTAAGAAGTTACCTGCAATTACAAAGTCATCAGAAGAATCCGAATACAAGTCTTTCTCTACTTGGTCTCTTACTTACTTGAGGAATTACACATTGATCTTACAATACCTTTCAATATATTCAGAGATAATTTAAGTACAGGAATTGTCTTGCCTTGAATCCAATATATCATTCAAGAGCTAAGCATATGGAACTGGACTTCCACTCCTTTAGAGATTTGGTTACAGCTGGTTGTGTTGAGGTGAATTTTATCCTTTCACAGGAGCAAATAACAAATATTTTTACAAAAGGATTACCAACACCAGCTTTTGGTTTCTTTCAGACTAGGCTTCTTCATTATCCAACTATTACCTTTGAGAGGAATGTAAGAATATTGAGAACAATTAGCGCAATCTAATTATTATTTGTTTGTTTTTAACATCAATTGTTAGTTGGATTATCAGTTAGATAGACAATTCGAATGTTAATTGTCAGTTAAGTCTTTTTGTATCGTTTGTTTATACTGGAATCAAACAAAATCTATTAGTTGTGTGAAAGTGACTGTGTCACATGGTTGTTAAAGCTTTAGTTGTTCGTGTTTTGTTTTCTTGCGTCTATAACTATTTGTAAGTTATTTTTGTAACCTTCATCATTTTTATTAATATCAAAACCATATTTTCTAAACTTGAAGAAAAAAAATAATAAAATGAATGAAGAAGGAAAAACAAATCGGTACGAAAATTTTGGTAGGATGGTGTTTTATTTGAAGTAAAAATAGAAGTAAAATTTAAAAGAAATTGAAGGTGTATATTTTTATACATATGCATTGAAAAGTATCTCATTCTGGATAAATCGGAATTTAGCTTCAAACTAGACCTCTTCAATGCCTTAAGGATGTTCTTATGTACATATCATATCACTCCTACTTTCTTACTGCTTGCAAGTCGCATCTATTTCCACCTTTTCAATCTGTGGGCGGAAAATAATATCACCATGTGGAAGCATCACGAAGCTCGGATACAATCTTGATAGATAGGAAGTGAAGCACCGAATAGAAGCTCAAAAGTCACTTTACCCTAAAACGAGGTATCTATCACTCTCCTAGGATGAAGACATGTGTAGAAAGTACGACAAGATCGACAACCAAGTTTGTAGTGCGTAGTTGGACATATGATGGAAGTCAGAACGGTGAAATCAGTAAAAGACTTGGTTGCCTGGCCAGGTGGTTGAAGGGTATTCGCCTGAGTCATACTGATAGCGATAGCTTCGTTGAATATGTTTTTCTTTACTTCGAAAAACCCATCCACCGAATGTGAGGTATCAAAGAAAGGAAGATAAGCAGTATTGTTTACATGATGGGTACTTTGGGAGTCCAATGAGCTAAGTGAGCTGTAATCCATTGTATGAGATATTTCCTATAAAAGAAGACAGGAACCACTGAGTAAGCGTCGGAATTTTGGTGAATGAGTAAGTTTCCTAGCCGGAGGAAAGAGTCTTAACTGTTCTTGATCAGAGCTTGAGTGAAGATTGATTGTAATCCCCATTCATACTTAGTGAAATAATCTCATGGATATAGGTTTTAACACCAAACCACGTAAAATCCTTCGTGCCTTTTACTTTGATCATCATCTACATACATTCAATAGCTTAGGATCTTGGAGTGTGGTTGCAGGTAATTCTGCAGCTACAGAATCCTTGTAATTGCAATCAACTAATTATCCGAAATCAAGCTATATAGTTGTTAAAAATCATCGTTAAAACCGACAAGCAGATCGCCCATCTGCTTAATTACGCTATTTATGGAGAAGAATAAAATTCCATCCATGATTCCAATTTCAAATACATACCCTTTATATTAGAGAGGCATCTTCCTAGTCTCTTTTCATGTATTCCAACCATGTCCAACTATTGTGCAACATTATATTAATCATTACAACTTAATGAAAGAATATTGGATTCTTAAAGTTTCTCCTAGTTGTTGTTTATATAAATCATAAGCAGACACAAATAACAAACAATTATAATTTATTAGTAAGTACCTACATAATGTTATATTGCCACAACCCTTGGACGAGATAACAAAATGATGGACAATTTTGAGGCTAATAAAATAGAGACAACAGTTAATGATTGCAGAGTTTAATTAATAGAAATGGAAAGCAAGATTATGTTAGGAATGATTTAGTGGGTCATGAATACTAAATAAGTTTATATTTATTCTTCTTTTTCTTTTAAAACCTTGCATTTTGGGGGGCTGATAAGGACTATTTTGGGGCTACTTATTTATGCCCATCCAAGTCCAGTTGCTATGGGATGTCCAAATGGTGGTAAGAAACCAATATACCCTTAAACTCTTCAAATTCATTCTCATTTTCGACCGATTTCTATTCTTCTTCTCTCATCTTCTTTATCTACAGATTGAGATCAAAAAAATTCCCTCGTTATTTTTTTCGAAACCAATTAATCGTATCGTCGTTAATCATCATACCAAATCATCGTCGATTCTTCTGTATAAAGATGGCTCAACCGAAAAAAACAAGTCGTCAATATGATAATACTAACCGGCCAAATTTATGGAGATATTAAGAAACAGAGAGATTGTTGAAGAACATAGTGAAGAAGATGAAGAACACGAAGATGATGATCTAGATACGGAGACTGATTCTGACAACCAACCTCTCCAGAACTATCTAATGGCTCCAATAAGATAAGGGTTTACCATTATTTGGGTTTATATTGCTTGAATTGAATGAAATCGTCACTAGAATTTCTAGGGTTTTCGGTTATTTGACATAGTCGGTAGTTTTGTGATGCGTTTTATCTACCGATTATGATCGTGTTTTTCATTCCTCAAGAACATCGACCATAATCGGTAGATAATTATTACTCATATCTACCGATTATAACTGGTAATATTTCTTCTGGAATTTTGAAGTTTTAATCGGTAGATAATTTAAATTTTATTCTCTGATTATTATAGATGTTTAGGGATGTAGAAGATGAAACAATACTTATAATCGTTAGATAAATGCAAACACTTATTACCGATTATAATGTTTGATAATGAAAAAAATTGGGGGCTACATTACAATCGGTAGTAATGATGTTTATTTATCTACCGATTAATCTAGCCTAAAAAACCATGAGTTCTCTGTCTAAAAATGAAATCTAATCGGTAGTTAATATAGGACATCACCTATCGATTATATCTAATCGAAGGATAATAGAAAACCCGTACTACCGATTATGAATAATCGGTAGTTATTTTCCTATACTTTCTACCGATTATTATGTGTAGAATTCATTAAATTTCAGTCAATTTTTTTCCGAAAATTATTAACTTAACTTGATTGCTCTTTGTTTTGATTATAAGACCAAATCCAGCTAAGAAAGTCCAAGATAAAGGTGGTGGTGCACATCCTCGTCGTCTTGGGGGTCAAAGACTAACGGCTAGTGCAAGAAGAGATAAAAGCGCTCCCGGAATCTCTATCGAAGATGGAATGCAATCACAACCCATTCAACTAAGTGTAGATGTAAGACAACCAAGTGCTACTGAAGAAGAAGGACAAGATAAAGGGAAATAGAAAAAGAAGGAAATCGAGAAGAAAGGAAGACACTTTCCCTCCCCCCTCTTTGATGATGAAGGGTATTCCAGAAGGCATGACCCCTGGGATACCAAGAGATGGAGGGGAATTTCTATTTTGATATAAAGACTATTGGGCCAAGGTCATCTATTCCACCAAGGTAATAATTTGAATCTTTTGGTTAAGTTATTTATTTTTTATTCGTCAAATTCATAACGTTCTAATTATCTTATAATCCGTAGTGTATGATATGATCACACTCATGCGGTTCGTATGCTCAAAGCTACAGCCGCACCAACTAAAATGCATGAATAGGATTTAGATGGTGAATGTTAAAAGTTCAAGGAAATTATATGCAACTCTGGGTTATCTATTGCAGCCGATAATTCAATGTTAGACCATGACAAGGTGGCGATATCAGCCTTTGTGGAGAGATTTTATGGGGAAAATGATACCTTCCATCTTCTGTTTGGCGAGATAACGATTACCCCAGACGATGTTGTGCAGATTATGGGTCTATCTGACCGGGGTAATGCTATGAAGGAAAATTACGTGAAGTAGTTGTAATAGAATGAGCTTTATAGTTATTCTAATAAGTGTTTTGGTTGGGACCAAGAAACTTCGTAGGCTGAGTTCAAGAGGTGTTTTTCTTACTCGACCATACAGTTCAAATTGGTCGTTGAGAAATAACTTCAGCGGCACCAAGGAGATTGGAGAGTTGAGTCAGGCCGAAGTGGAGGCGGCTGCCACAGCGTATCTTCTGCATCTGTTGGGATGTCTCATTTTCCCCAACAATAGCGGCAACAGGGTCGATGTCAACCTCTTATAGCTCTTGCATCCTCTATACAAAGTCCGTAATTATATGTGGGGTATCGCTTGCCTCGCATACTTGATGGAGGAGTTGAGAAAGGCATCGAGGCTACTAACTAGCCAAATTGCCAGGAATGTGAGCCTACTACAGGTAATTTGTTAACTTCTATTTACATGTTTTTTTTATATATTTTAAGGATCAATCTTCTTATATTTATTGGGTTATTTGTATAGACATAGATCTATGACCACTTCCCAACACTTAAGTTGGCCGATGAAAATGGAGAATGGAGAAATATGAGCCGAGAGGAACAAAATACCTCTTTCAGAACATCCGTTCTAGGAATAAGGAGCATGAGTTGATAGATGCGAGGGTGAAGATAGACTCAATGAAGGTCGCAGATGTAGTATTTGACCCATACAAGGAAGACCGTGCTGAAAGACATATTGAGGTCCGAGCTTTTTTTGTACTTTGGACCGTTGTGGCACCTCCCGGGATATATCTTGTACAATGGATCAAGGGTGATGTGACAACACGGTTATGTATAAAATGTACCAGAGCCTCACATTCGTCAATAGTTTTTCGTGGATAAAGACGAGTGCGAGTCTACTAAAGACTCTCTCAAGGTAGTTCACACATATAGGCCATCGGTTAAGCATTGGAATGACAGGCATACACTTATGCTGGACGTTGGGAGACCTGTGACCCGAGGTGATGAAGTATCTCCGGGGTATAGGAGTGGTACCGGAAAGTCTCTCATCTTCATGTGATCTTAGAGGATAAAGGAAAGGGTCAGACTTCCTATACTTGTATCATCAAAGACAAACCATCCGGTTATGAAAGACCGGTACGTATTATTCTTTTCTCTTTATTTAAATATTACGTCTCAATGTTACAAGTATTCATTGTTTGATTTTATGGCATGAAAATAGAAAAATCGGTTTGTGTTTTGGGGAAAGAAGATGGCCGCATGTATTAAGTCAGGAGTGCCTTTGTCAATTGAGAAGAAAATGGAGAACAAAGACCTAGTTGATAATATTGACAATGAAGCTTATGCCATTCAGTTCGGGGAAAAACAAGTTCACAAGCCGAAGTTGAAGCCAACATCGAAGGCCAAAAGAGATCGGGGTTCCTCAAGCACCGCGAATGAGGAGAATGTCGTTGATCCCCAAGGTGGTGAAGATGATGATGGAAATGATGGTCGTGGTAAGCGAGGCCGATGATAGTTGTTTAATCCTTTATGATTCTATGCTTTTGGTAGACATTGTGTTGTATTATCTTTCAAATTATTTTGTTTTGAAAGATTGTTTGGGATTTTAAGTTCTTATATTATGTTTATGAATCATGAATGGTTTTCTTTATGGATTATGAATGGCTTCATGTTATCGTTTTGGATTTTTCTTATAATCGGTAAATAAATTGTATCATTTGCTACCAATTAACAATCATCGGTAGAAAAGTTAATTTTTTTATCTACCGATTATACCATTGACATTTGATGGAGGAGTTGTGTTGTTTTTTGGATTTTAATCGGTATTAAGTATGTATTATATGTAATAGGTAGTTCAATTTTTTTCAATCTACCGATTAATCCATTAAAAAAGATTTGGGTTTTCTGGTGGTTTTTGTTTTAATATGCAGGAAATAATCTTCATTTGCTACCGATTGAAAGGAATTGGTAGAAAAGTTGTTTATTTATGTACCGATTAAAATATTAAAACTTGCTTGGGTTTCTGTGGGTTTTTTACTTTTACTCGGTAGATAAGTAAACAACTTATCGACTGATTATACCATTGAGACAAACTTTTCGTTTTATGAATTTTTTTTATCACAATCGGTAGATAGCATGCATCATTTGCTACCGATTTCACTTAATCGGTAGACATTGTAAAACCATGACTACCGATTACACTTAACTTTAATATTTTTGAACTACATTATCTTTACACTCCTGTTACACTTCGCCCCAACGGCTATTTTTTAAAAAGAAAGAGACATTAGGACTCTAATCTATATAAATAGGGTGTCTTGATTTTCATACACACAATACCATTAAGTTTTACTTCTCCAATATCAAAGTAATAATCTTCAAAAGTGGTATAGTTGATCCGTACATTAGTACTGCAGAGTACACGGTAGAAGAAGATTTATCTCTATATAGACATTATGTGCAATTCTATCCGAGACGGGGAGAAGAACGATTTTAAAATGGTGTAATGAATATGAGTTATTTAGAGAGAATTCACGAACAATTTTGCATTGACACTGGTAACCCCAATAACCGTAATAGAGCTGATATTTTTTGTTGATTTAATCGCATAAGCAATGAAGTTGATCCATTTGTGAATTTATCTTATCTTGTCAATATATATTGTTTGAGGGGTGAAACTAATGATGAAGTTATAACGAGATCTCTCGAGGAATGGCGACGATGGAAACGATTAAATTACCGTTACGAAGATCATTTCAACATCCTTAAGGTGATGGATAGATTCAACCCCTTTAAGGTTCTTCGACGCTGCTGAATCATGGAATAATGACCATAGATGTACAATCGGTAGTCATATTGTTCTGTTATCTACCGATTAAATTCTTTGTAGTAAGCTTTTGAAAATAGTAGCGGTTAAGTCTCTCTATGTAGGGGAAACGGGTTGTTGTGTTTGAGTAATAGTTGTAATCGGTTATTATAGTATGATATCATCTACCGATTATTGTTTACTTTTATGACTATTGATAGTTGAGGAAGTTGTGCAACTATTTAGAATGAAAATACAATCAACGGCTAGTTTTTGAAATTATCTTATAAATACACCAGTTTTCTCAACCAAATACCACACCTAGTTTCATACACTCTGCAAAGTTCATTTAATCATCTCCTCTTTGTAACTCACTTCATACCTCTACTTACAAGCATGACAACATTTGACTCAGCTGGAAGGGTTGCACCCGAAACCTTTTGGGGGAGGATCTACATCAAATATGTGCGAGATTATGGAAATCCAAAGCAAAGATCTCTTGAACAAATTCACGATAGGTACAAACTTATCCGAATATGGATAACTGATTATATAGCTATACAACAACGGATCTTTAACAACACCCATTTAGGTTTGTCGATCCAACAATTTGTAAGTATCTTTTACATAAGCTAAGTTCTAAGATATTTCAATAATAACATAGTAAACTTGATGAATTATGTTCTTTTTATTCTATGCTTGTGTAGAAAGATCTCGCAAAAATGCACTACTATCAGGAAAAAGGAAAAGAATTCACATTTGTTGAAAGCTATGAGTTCATTAAGTCCAAAGTGTAATCAGAAGTAATTGTTTAACTTCACCTACCGATTCTGGGAAATTTTCAAATATTTTGTCAGAGTTTGGTTGTAATCGGAAGTAATTGTTTAACTTTATCCACCGATTCTGAGAAATTTTCAAATATATTCTCAGAGCCTGGTTGTAATCGGAAGTAAATGTTTATCTTTATCTACCGATTCTGGGAATTTAACTTGTTTTTTTCAGAAAGTAATATAATCGGTAGATAAACCCTATCTAAATACTACCGATTATACTAGGTTTATTTTTCTCAACCTTCTGGAGGAAATACAATTATAATCGGTAGATAATGTAAACCCCTGCCTACCGATTATAATTGTAGGACTAAATTCTACATTTTTAAAATTTGGACAAATTTATTTTGGGGGATGCTATGACAATCGGTAGATAATGGATTCGCTTCAACTACCGATTGTGGTAGTAGAAAATTCTAGATTTTCAAATTTTGGACAAATTTTATTTTTGGGGATGCTAGGACAATCGGTATCCAAACTCCAAACTACCGATTGTGATAGTACACAAATTCAACATTTTAACATTTTTGAAATCTTGGAGCAAATATTTTAGGGCTATTGATATAATCGGTAGATAAATAGGTTACACTTACTACCGATTATGGAAGAACAATAAAATCGGAGATTGGGATAAAAAAATATTTGGGGCTTATTCATTACAATCGGTAGTAAATGATCTCATCGAAACTTCCGATTATAATGAATTTCAGTGCAGTTAGTACAATCGGTAGATAATGTAGTACATTATCTACTGATTCTGGAACATCGACGGAACAAAATCATCACCTTGGTCTTCTTCATTTTCTAACATTATAATCTATAACCTATATTAACTAACTAATTAATCAACATTAACACTAATTAATTAAGAATAAATTAATCATTATATAAAATAGGTGGATAACATGTGGGGGGATTACTACATAATGATATTATTTTATCTTATGTGCAGTCCCAAAATAGCTTTTATCAGCCCTAAAAATGTAAGGTTTTAAAAGAAGGCATATATATAAACACAAAAGAAGAGAAAACATCTGAATCGAGAGGGAATGAATCTTTGTGATGAGCGTGAGTTAGCTCAAGCTCCAAGATGGGTACTATCTGTAGTTTCAAATGATATTTAAGGGGGAAAAAAAGCAATTGTGAGTCTTTCGGTAAGTACTCCGGATGATTCCTACTTTGAACTGGCCCTTACAAGCTCTCTTTTTTGTTGTTGTTGCACTACTGACTACTTTGATGAAAATGAAACACAAAGGAAAATTTCATTCTGTTGCTTCCAAATAACAAGAAATAAATTGAAAGCAGTGGAATGCCATGAATATCAAGAATAAATTTCCAATGAGCACATATATGCGACCTAATGATATTTGGAGGCTAGCTAGTGATGAGCTTGCTCATGCTTAAAAGTTTCTCCTGAAGTTTAAAGCCGTCAGCTATTTGAAAGCCAAATTCAAAATAGACTTTATTTCTTAAAAAGCCCATCCAAAAAGTCCCTGCCATTTGTACCTATTCGGCTATTCCTGAGGGCTGAGTCGTATTTATGGTTGGAGTGCACCATTTGATCCCAACAATCATTTGCCAGTAATGGGTTTTTCTTCCTTGACAAAAACTATTTTATGCCTTATTGGCTTATTGCATAGCTTCACGTAATTAAACAAAAGAAGTAGTCATATCTGATAAATTCCATTAAGAAGGATAAACAAAGAAGAAACAAGAGTTCGTATCAAAATTGGGTAGGAAGAGATATAGATAGATGTTACAAGTTCATCTAATTAATGTGGAGACTGAATCAATCCAGTTCCTATGAAACAATAGTATGAGATGAGATACCTATAATATGATTGATATCCTTTAATAAAACAAGACGATGATCCATTGTATTATTTTCGATGTTGTTGTTTATCTTGGAGTTGGAAGGTGGAAATAAAGTTGCTGCTGTTGCTGGATCCAGAGTCCCTTCTTCTCTGTAGACATAGAATACTTCGTCATCACTTATCAACCGAAATTTCTTATCAAAAGGCCGGTCATGAACTCGATGCAGTGGCATGCCCCTGTGTACCATCATAACCCACGTAATTTAAACTAGTCAGGACTCAGAAATACTATATCTGTATTAAATTAGTCTAAATTCAGAACCATCTTTTAAAGATCACTAGGAGACATTTTTCAACGACAATGTTGTACTAAGCGTCCCTGATTTTATGAATACGAAGCTATAAAATAAAGCAAGGGATCAGATTTTTATTTACTTTCAGTAAATAGTAACCCGCTATAGCAGGCGCCTTCTCGTGGATCATTACCAGTAAGTCAGAAAAAAACATTAGAGTTAGGGACACTCTTTTTTAAATGCGAACAAAACCCCATTTAATATTCAATTCAACCCGGTGTAAAAAAAAACAACAGAGTATCCAAAACCCCCAAAGGCCCAAACATTGATTTATTTTATTCCGAGAAAACAAGAGATGGACATCTTCTTCTTACCCAACAAACCAGAAGATCGTCTAATAATCAATCCAGAATGAATCTTGAATCATAAATATGAGGAATGACACACTAATTAACAACCCAAGTCAAATGAAATACGCTTGTTCGAAGGGCTCTTCAAGCACGAAAAAGCTTTGGCCCGTACATTACTTAGGTTAATTCTAGTTAACCAAATTCAAACCTAATTAAAACCCAAAAACGCGTCGATATGCTACTTCCTTGACTATTTTAGCTTATTATACTCCTCCCCATCCAAACCGTCGTGTAAAAATCTAGAAGTCTAAAAACACATAGCATAACATATCGACGGTGTAAAAAGTCTGGGAGAAGTAGCATAATAAGACTTACAACTGGAAAATAAAGAAAGTAGAGTCGTAAAAACAGAAAGAAATAAATACCTGACATGGAAAATGATCGGCGAGATTAGATTTACCGATGTAAAAAGCAACTGCATCACAAAATACCCCATAAGTTTTATGATGCAAACCATCAATTCTTGGATATGGTAATTTAGATCGAGGTAATGGTTCTGTTACCCATGGATTTCTACTTCCTCCTGCTGTAAAGTAATATTCTTTCCAACTAATATTAGAAGAAGAAGAAGGAGAAACAGAAACAGAAGTAGCTATGGGCGGTGATGATGATGAGCTCACAGGAAGACCTACAAAACCCAACTTAGCCATGATTGGTTCTAACTCTTCATGGATCATAATGGGTTTGAATGTTTTAGTATGCCATAGTGCTAGTTTCCTCATACAATCCTCCATTAAAAAAGGACTAGTCTTTTTGGTTTCAAGATTCTCTCTTTCTTTTCTGGCGAATTTTGTAAGCTGTGTGTAATAAGGAAGGAGGAAACGCAAACAGTCCCGAGAGCCGAAACAGACGGACAGAACAATAGAGAGAGAGAGGGACAGAGGTAAAAAAAGTAGAGAGGGGGTTGAGGATCAGGCAGGAGAAGGGGGAAACTGAATCAAGAAAAAGAGTTTCATTCTTGTTTTAAATGACAAAGGCCATTCAGTTATTTAAAAGACATTACACTTGTTATTTAATTACGAAATAACCTAAGAGGAGGCCTAAATAAATGAGCATAATATAAGGAAGGGAATCGGGAGATGCATAGGACCGGGTCTAGTCTTTATAGTCCGACTTTACGGACCCGTGCATTTATTGTCCATGGTCCTATGTAGAGTATAGATGACAAAATCAAAATTGTTATGCAGGTTTTTTCAGATATTGAAAATCATGTCCAACAGGTTTTTTTTCATAAACTTTTTCTCAGAATCGGTGGATAATGTTCGTCATTTGTGTTGATTCTAAAAAAATAAAATTCAAAAGTTTTTATGGATTTTTTTTGTCTAAAATCGGCGATGTTCGTGCACTTATACATCGATTCTAAACTTGACATTTGTTTGATCGTTTTGTTCATAATTCCTTCGTCCGACGTCGGAATGACCTCATTATTTTGTTTTGAACTTGTATTTTCATTCTTTACAAGGTGAAGCTAATAATTCCTTGATTTGGACAAGTTCCATTTAATGTCTTATAAAAAAAAAATCTCAATTTTTTTATATTTTTATTATGCATTAATAATAATTAATTTCACATATAAAATAATTAATTTACGACTAATACGATTAATTAATAATAATTAAATATATTAGTCAATAACATAAATAGTTAGAAAAAATAATTTTTTGATAACTCTGTTTTAACTTTTAGTGATAGGGCCAAAATAATGCTTATAGACAGGTATGGCCAGACAAATATGCGTTTTCTCACTCCGAAGTCCTCTCTAACTCTCTTCTCTCAGACTAAATCATGGAATAAACTGTTACTTCAATCAATCATCACCATCAGCATCACCATCTTCTTCTCCTTATACATATCCCCAGAAATCATATCTAGATTCCAGCAATACCTTCAAATCTATACAGCTCATCCAAATCCTAAATACTACGAATCAGCAGAATCATAATATCGCAAGCTAAATCCCTAAACTTAGAACACGAAACCTAGAATTTGTCAATGGTAAACCTTTAATTCTTCTCAAATGGACTGGTAAGAATCAAAATCTTCGTTCAATCCTTTTGAATTCACACACGGATGTTTTACCAGCTGAGCATCATAAATGGACTCATTCTCCATTCGATGCAAATGTCGATGAATTTGGTGATATCTATGCGAGAGGTTCACAGGATATGAAATGTGTTGGATTACAGTATCTCGAAGCGATTCGGGGTCTGGTTTTCAACCGATTCGAACTGTTTATTTGTCTTTTGTGCCTGATGAGGAGATCGGTGGTCATGAGGGTGCGGAGAAGTTCGCTGAATCCGAAAAATTCAAGAAGATGAATGTTGGAATCGTCCTCGATGAGGGTAATTTTTAATGTTTGACCGTGTTATTTGTTTACCTTTACTTCCTTCTGTGAATGCGGGTGTTGTTTAGTCCAAGGCTAGTACCATGTTAACATCTTGTGAGAAAGAATTGTTTTAATGTGTGTAGTTTGGTGTGGTGGAATGGGGCACATGTTCCTTGTAATGGCATTGCTTCAAATGTGAATGTGTTTGATGCTACTATATGCAATGGAAATGTGAATCATTTACCAATGATGTTTGTTATTGTGATGTTATACCACAGGTCTGCCTTCCACAGATGAGAATTATAGGATTTTCTATGCGGAGAAATGTGCATGGTGGCTTACGATTAAAGCTACTGGACTCCCTGGCCACGACCTACGCGGCAAAGCTCTATGATAATAGTGCCATGGAGAATCTATTAAAGAGTATTGAGAGCGCGAGGAGGTTTAGGGTGTCGCAGTTTGATTTAGTGAAAGCAGGATTGATGGCTGAGGGTGAAGTCATTTCAGTGAATATGGTCTTCTTGAAAGCTGGAACACCAACTCCAACAGTAAGTAGAGCTTAAAATACTGCAAGCGTTTCTCAAGTTTTGTTATACACTCTTGTTATTAACTGAACGTGCAATAAGTGTCATTGTCTTGGACCAGGAAATGTAGCAAAACTCTAATACATTTTTAGTGATAAGAAAACTGTCCTCCCAGTCCCAGATACTGGATTCTCACAAAAAGGCTTTTTATATCTATAATCATGTTTAGATTTCTAACTAGTTAATGTACGCCCCTACCATCTTATACTAATGCATTTTTCTTCCATTAGGGCTTCGTGATGAATCTGCAGCCATCTGAAGCTGAGGCTGGTTTTGATGTTAGAGTTCCACCAACTGCTGATCCCATATCCCTGGAGAAAAGGATTTCTGAAGAATGGGCACCTTCATCGCGCAATATGACATTTGAGGTATGGAAATTACTTGAATGCCTTTGACTTATTTCTCCCAGGCGTATACTTGTATGAAGAAATAACTACTGTATCATTGCTTCTGCAATGTATCAATAAGTACATGTACCAAGTTACTGTCCAGAGAATGTCAATTACATGTTATCTACAAATTGATGTGCTTTGCTGGGAGAAATCTATCTTTTCCCACATAAAATTGAGCTTATTCACCTCCATCCTTTTATATACAACCGAATCAGGGTTTCTTTATGTATTAGCTATTTCATCAAGCTACTGAAGCCTGGAAACCCATCTTCTTTGAAGTTCTCCCAAATGTGTTATTTTGTTTTAATGGTAGTTTGCTTGGTTTGCTCTTCGTGATCTCACCCTACCCCGGTGCCCCCTCCTTCTTCCCTGTGAGTGGCCTACACTATGGCAATACTGTCTGTTAGAGTTCTTAAGAATTACAATTAAGGCTTTTTTTAGCTTATCAAGAGAATACTTTTTTCAAGAAGTTGAAATAGTACTTGCATCCTTTGGTGTATACTAACTGTGTTTTTAAACTTCGGCAGTTTAAGCAGCAGGGATATAATTTTGAAAAGAAGTTTGTCACTGCTACCTATAATTCTAACCCATGGTGGAAGTTGCTGGAGGGGGCTGTAGAGAAAGCTAATGGAAAGCTAGGTAAGCCTGAGATCTTCCCAGCCTCAACTGATGCTCGCTATTTCCGGAAACAAGGATTACCAGCGATTGGTTTCTCTCCAATGATTAACACTCCCATTCTGCTTCATGACCATAATGAGGTAAATATCTGAAAATAGTCTTAATCTACAGGTTCAGGAACTGAGTTTATGTAAGGACTGTGTTTTCATCATTATTTACCATCAGCATTAGTAGATTGCACATATCAACGACAAAAGTAAAACGACTATAGATGGGTTTTCTTCATCTGATACTATTTTCTTCATTGTGTTCACAGTTCCTCAACCAGGCAGAGTATTTGAAAGGTATTGCAGTATACGAGTCGATCGTAAAAGAATACACTTCTTATATAGAGCTTACAAGCGGTGAAGCTTCAAGAGACGAGTTGTAAGATAGTAGTGCAGTTCTTAGCTAATTCCAGGCGTTGCAATAGCCTTGGCAGTACAACCTGTAAAAATACTGGCACAGTTCGTAGCTCATTCTGTACGGTCTGGCTGAACAAATTCTTCTCGTCATACAATGTATCTGGATAAAATGGTAACTTTTCCGACCTCAGTATGAAGTTCTTAAAGAACAGGTGTACAGAGAAATGGTTTTTCATTTTAGGCAATAACAACAAAATAGCCCTTCCTCTGTTGTAGACTTGTAGGTATCCTTAACATAAACATTAAACATCGTCCCTACTCTAAAAGAATTTATCTCCTTTTGATTAAAGAAGTCTTCTTAAACTTCCACAACTACTCTATGTTGATGAAGTTGGGTTGAGCCACTGGAATCCACCTACTTACTCTAGTCTTTTGTGAAAGACTTGAAGTCATCTCTCTCACTCTGTTCTGAATGGAGGTTTCTCTTAACTCTATCACCATCTTCTTCTGCTTTTTTATACTTTCAGTTCAGTCATCGACAATCTCAGATAATCCATCTGAGATTATCACCAGGTTCCAACAATACCTACAAATCAACACAGCTCAACCAAATCCCAAATACTATGAAGCTGCAGATTTCATAATTTCACAAGCTAAATCACCAAACCTAGGATACGAAACCCTAGAATATGTCAAGGGAAAACCTTTAGTTCTCCTCAAATGGACTGGTAAGGATCAAAATCTCCCTTCAATCCTTTTGAATTCACACACAGATGTTGTCCCAGTTGAAAATCATAAATGGAAGCACCCACCTTTTGGTGCAAACGTTGATCAATTAGGCAATATTTATGCCAGAGGATCACAAGATATGAAATTTGTCGGATTACACTATACGAAGCAATTCGTCGATTGAAAAGTTCTGGGTTTGAACCAATTAGAACTGTTTATTTATCTTTTGTACCTGATGAAGAGATTGGTGGTCAGGCTGGTGCACAGACATTTGCTGAGTACGAGAATTTCAAGAAGATGAACACTGGAATTGTCCTTGATGAGGGTATTGTCAATTTTCTTGCCATCAAATTTTCTCCCACTTGCTTCAAATTACAGTTCATGAGTATTTTTATTTATTTCTATAAGTTTGTTTTCTTGTAAATCTTTTTTATCGGCAGTAGATTAGCAACTAAAATTTTGAACCTAGGGGTGTAAGTGAGTTCTGGGTAGCAGGTTTAACCCCCGAGAAATTTGTCATCTACAGAGAATCCATTTCATATATAATCTGGTGAAAACAAAACCTTCAACACCAAGAACTGTTAGATAGACTTGTAGAGTGTGAATTACATCCATGGCCCCCCTTTTTCAGGAACTTTCTATTGGTCGGAATACCAGAAATGTCTCAAAATTTACTTGTCTGGAAACTTGGATAGTTCAGAGTGAGTTGCCACAATGATATTATTTCAAAATTCAAAGATAGAATAAGCTACTGAAACTTTACTGAAGAACT
This sequence comes from Papaver californicum, assembly GCA_023531435.1. Classification (NCBI taxonomy): domain Eukaryota; kingdom Viridiplantae; phylum Streptophyta; class Magnoliopsida; order Ranunculales; family Papaveraceae; genus Papaver; species Papaver californicum. The sequence goes on along the minus strand of JAJJMC010014009.1, from coordinate 12,773 downwards.
CTTGAATCACTTGGCTTATTGATCCTTCCTGTCATGTTGTGGCCCAGGTTTGGCTTCACCAAATGAGAATTACAGGATGTTTTATGCAGAGAGGAGCCCATGGTGGCTAGTGATGAAAGCGACTGGACTCCCTGGCCACGGGGCAAAATTTTATGACAACAGTGCAATGGAGAATCTGTTGAAGAGTATTGAAATTGTGAGGAGGTTTAGAGCGTCACAGTTTGATTTGGTGAAAGCAGGGTTGAAGGCTGAGGGTGAAGTTATTTCGGTCAATATGGCCTTCTTGAAAACTGGGACACCAACTCCAACAGTATGTAGAGCTTATAATAATGAGAATTGCCCTTTTTTAATTTGGGTTAAACGTTAAAGATTTTTTCTGAATGTGCATAGTGTCATGTATTTGAGCCAACAAACTCATATAGTTATCTGTATTGCTTATACAGATACCTTTCTCCAATTTACATAGAGTGTCTTCTTCCTACTGACTTGATTTGTTCTTTATCTTTCGGTAGGGGTTCGTCATGAATCTGCAGCCATCTGATGCTGAGGCTGGTTTTGACATTCGAATTCCACCAACTGCTGACACAACTTCCTTAGAGAGAAGGATTTCTGAAGAATGGGCACCTTCTTCTCGCAACATGACATTTGAGGTAGGAAGCAACTCTGACATTGACTTCTGCGAATAACTAATTTTGAATAAGAAGCGACCAGATGGTCATCACTTTTTCTTTAAACACCAATTTTACTGGTGGTATGTTCTTCTCCATTTATTTTGTTTTGGTACAACTTACCAGACATCTGAACATAATAACAACACAGAAAGAGAGACATTCCCACATCATTTCTGTTACATGACTCTTTCTAAGCCTGGGGTTAACTATCAAGTATCAACATTGTACCAATTGGGGGAGACTTAAAGGATTTTGGTAGGTATAGGGGATTAGATTTATGGTTAAAACCCCGTGTATCAGTTGTTTACAAACATGTAGTGACGTGCTGTTAGAACTGGCACGATATTTGAAGTAGGTACTAACTGTTGTTATTGGATTTATCTGGAGGCACTGCTTCAGGCTTATTAAAATAATCACATAATGTATGATGTTTTTATTTTTCCTTCTCAACCAGTTTCTAATCCATTTTGTAACTTGGGCAGTTTCAAGAGAAGACTCCAGTATATGACAAGTTTGGGAAGCCTGTTTTCACTCCAACTGATAGTTCTAACCCATGGCGGGCGTTGTTAGAGGGGGCTGTCAAGAAAGCAAATGGCAAGCTTGGTAAACCTGAGATCTTCGCAGCCTCTACTGATGCTCGCTATTTCCGGGAACAAGGATTACCAGCAATTGGTTTCTCTCCAATGGCCAATACTCCCATTCTGCTTCATGACCATAATGAGGTAAATATCTGAATCTATTCTTAACTGAGATCATATAAGGGGAATTTCATGCACTTTTGAATTGTTGATTTCAGAGTTTGGATAATTGCATGTGTTTGCAAAAAGTACATATAAGAATTTGTTATTTCTTCTTGGTGTCCACAGTTCCTCAACCAGGAGGAGTACTTGAAAGGGATTGAAATTTATGAGTCGATCATTAAAGAATACACTTCTTATATTGACCCAATAAGTGATGAAGTTTCCATAGAAGAGTTGTAAGATAGTAGCACAGTTCCTAGCTCATTTTTAATAGTGTTAGCCTCGTGTAATCTAGTGAAGATGCTCAATTTGTCATATAATGCTTATCAATGGAGCTTACAATCTCCTATTGCCTCCAAATAACTGAAGGGAGTATTTCCCTGTAATGTTAATAATTTTCTTTCCCCTACTATCAAAAATCCCCACCAGAGAAACTTCCACCTTTAGAATGGTGACTACAAACAGGATCTTCAATCTTGATAATATGTCGATTTTCAGTTATGCATAATGCATGACACTGGCAGTCTCCTGAACTTGAGGTTTTTCTTCCTCTTTCAATGAGTCTTTTCTTTAATTCTTTCTCCAGAAATTAATACATATACATATACTACTACTCAACGAAAAACCAACCTCCTTTTTGATTAAACAAGTACTATTATGTCGACAACTGCTCTATGTGGATCGAGTTAGGTTGAGCCAATGGAATCCACCAACTTACTATAGTTAATAGTCTGTCATCTTTCAGACTCCGTTCTGGCTACTCACAAACAAAAACATGGAGGTTTATCTCAACGCTATCATCACCATCTTCCTCTTCCTCTTCCTCTTTACATCTTCAGTTCAATCATCAACTGAGGTCATTACAGGGTTCCAACAGTACCTACAAATCAACACAGCTCATCCAAATCCCAAATACTACGAAGCTGCAGATTTCATAATTTCTCAAGCTAAATCACTAAATCTAGGATATGAGACCTTAGAATTTGTCAAGGGAAAGCCTGTGGTTCTTCTTAAGTGGACTGGCAAGAACCAAAATCTCCTTTCAATACTTTTGAATTCACACACAGATGTTGTCCCAGCAGAACATCACAAGTGGATTCATCCACCTTTCGATGCAAATGTTGATGAATTTGGTAATATCTATGCAAGAGGTTCACAGGATATGAAATGCGTTGGATTGCAGTATCTTGAAGTGATTCGGAGATTGAAAAGTTCTGGTTTTCAACCACTTCGAACTGCTTACTTATCTTTTGTCCCTGATGAAGAGATTGGTGGTCGTACAGGTGCCAAGAAACTTGCAGAGTCTGAAATATTCGCCAAGATGAATGTTGGAATTGTCCTTGATGAGGGTATTGTCAATTTTCTTGCCATTAGTTTGTTTTGAAATTGATTTCAGCTATAATGGTTTCTTTACTGTCGTTTTGTGAGTAATATAGTAGCAGGTAACTGGTTGAACTTGGTGGTGTATATCTTTACTTCCATGTTGTAATACAGGTTTGGCTTCGCCAAATGAGACTTACAGGATTTTTTACACGGAGAGAAGCGCTTGGAAGCTAGTGATTAAAGCGACTGGATCCCCAGGCCATGGTGCAAAGCTTTATGACAATAGTGCAATGGAGAATCTTTTGAAGAGCATTGAAAGTGTGAGGAGTTTTAGGGCGTCACAGTTTGATATGGTGAAAGCAGGGTTAAAGGCCGAGGGTGAAGTTATTTCGGTTAATTTGGCCTTCTTGCAATCTGGGACACCTTCACCAACAGTATGTAGAGCTTAAAGTACTATGACTGGCAGTTATCCTTGTTTGCTTAAGATTGGTTTTTAACAGTTCTGCTGTTAAATGAATGTGCATAGTGTGTCATGGTTGCACACTAGCAAACTCATACAGTCTAATTATGTTATTGACGATAAAACCTTCCTCGGATTCAAAGAGATTCCAGGAGAAGGATTCTAATCTGTCATCTTCTTCGGAAATAGTAGCTGGTCAGTGGTAAAGTATTCGGGACTGTTTGCCTTTTTCCTACTGACTTGGCTTAATTTTTATCTTCCCCTCAGGGGTTCGTCATGAACCTGCAACCATCTGAAGCCGAGGCAGGCTTTGATATTCGACTCCCACCATCTGCTGATCCAGCTTCATTGGAGAAAAGAATTTCTGAAGAATGGGCACCTTCTACCCACAACATGACATTTGAGGTAAAAAAACCATCTAGAATTTTTTATTTCTGCTATGAAATACTCCATATGAAACGGCCATTTGTTGTTACCTACTCCATTTCATTATTCCAATCACTGCAGTAGATACCAACTATGATCTTACTCTCTCGGAGACACTGCTTTAGGATTAGTACAACTTAGAATGCTATTTTCTTTTCTTTTGTTTCCTTTTTCTTTTCTAAACCAGTTTCCAACCATTTTGTAGCTTGGGCAGTTTTAGCCGAAAACTTCAATATTTGACAAGTTTGGACAGGCTCATATCGCTCCTAGTGATACTTCATACATATGGTGGAAATTGTTAGAGGAAGCTGTAAAGAGAGCAAATGGAAAACTTGGTAAGCCTGAGGTTTTCCCAGCCTCCACTGATGCTAAACATTTCCGGGACCAAGGAGTACCAGCAATTGGATTCTCTCCAATGGTTAATACTCCGATTTTGCTTCATGACCATAACGAGGTAAAAATCTGAATCTACTTGCGCAGAGAATAGATAAGGCCGAGTAACTCTCTTTTAATTTATTTATAATCTCAAAACAAATATCCAAAAATTACATGCAGTATCTGCAAAGCATACATAATTACATGTAGAATGTTTGCTATATAATGTTATTTCTTCATTATGTCAGTTTCTCAACCAGGTGGAGTACTTGAAAGGGATTCAGATATACGAGTCGATCATAAAAGAATTCACCTCTTATGTTGGTGAGCAGCAATGAAACTTCCAGAGAAGAGTACTAAGATAGTATCACGGAAACCAGCTCATATCTAATAGATGCATTAGCCTCATGTAATATAATGAATTGCAGGAGATATTCTTCTTGTCCTAAAATTCATCTGGAAAAGAATCCTTGGGTCGAACAACTGACAGAATCGTTCAGGTATCTTGGTGTTTTGGTGTTACCCTATTCTAGTTCATAATTTTGTAGTTAGATAAACCGGCTATCCAACTCACATGCAGCAACCTCCCTTATACTGCCGGTTGAGTTGTGCAGACTTTATTCTGTATGATCAAGTAACTAACCATCTCATCACATGGATTCCGATAATTGCTTGAAGATCTATCTTCCCTACCAATAATCTCCACAGAAGCACACCCCATTATTAAAATGGTGAAAACGAACAGGATCCCTAATCACAAGATACCGTTTTTCAGCTTCTGATACGAGTTTCGCAAATGTATGGCAGTCACCACAGAACCTGAGGTTCTTCATGATCCGAAGAGGCTTTTCTTTTAGCAAGTTCATAAGACCACATATACAATAGCCAACTTCTCGCTGTGGTAACAGAGCGAGTCTTCCTTTTGTTCCCCTTCGAGATCATACAATACATAATTTGTGTCTGGGACATAACCCATTCCTGATAATTTCTTGATCAACAGGTTCAGCTCAGTCTTTATCTTATCGATCTTTTGGATGTGAATTATCCCCTGCAACAAAGAGATGAACTTGCTTGTTGTCTTCAATCCAACTACAGCCTGGTTCTTTATTCACACTTTGGTCTCTCAAGTTCCTTCTCACTTCTCCGGCGTCTTCCCACCTGTTTGCGTTTGCATAGATATTAGGCAACAATATGTAAGTCCCTTCATCCTGAGGATCCAGTTTCAGAACTTCCTTAGCAACATAGATCGCTATTTCCACATTTTTATGGACTTTACATGCACCGAGCAGAGTCCTCCAAGTTATTGCGTCCGGTTCAATTTGCATTCCATGGATGAACTGAACAGCTTCATCAAGCTTCCCTGCCCTTCCAAGAAGATCGACCACACATCCGTAGTGTTCTCTTCCAGGTTCAATTCCAAAAAGCCTTTTCATCGACCTAAAGCAATACAATCCATCTTCAACCAGACCTGCATGGCTACAAGCAAAAAGGACTCCCAATATAGTTATGTAATTAGGAGCAATTCCAGAATCTTTCATTGAACCAAAAAGTTTCAGAGCTTTAAAGGTTTGCCCATTCTGTGCCAAGCCTGCAATCATTGCGCTCCAAGAGATCGCATCTTTGTTTGCCATCCGCTGGAAAACAGAATCTGCATCTTCCAAACTCCCACACTTGCAATACATATCCAGAAGCGCGTTATAAAGAATCAGATCTTCCTCAGACTTGACCACATGAACATGAACCTGTCTCCCCAGTTCTAATAACACTAAACCAGTACAATCTCTCAAAACATTAGTCAATGTAGCTTGCCCAGCTGGAAAACCAGCTCGTTTCATACCCTTGAACATATCTAGAGCTTCATCACCCTTGTCATTCTGAGCAAGCCCTCCTATAATAGAGTTCCAAACAATCAAATCCCCTGTAATCATCTCATTAAAAACTAACAACCCATTGTCCAATTCACCCCATTTTGAGTAAATATCAATCAAAGCACTCCGCACAAAAACATTCGGAATCCAAACCACTCTTAACATACAACAATGCAACTGCCTCAGGGTCTCTAGTCCATCGCATGCTTTTAATACAGAAGAATAAGTATACATGTTAGGCATAACACCTTCTCTATACATCAAAACCAAACACCTCAACGCTTCTTCATTGAGCTTTGCTTTAAAAAAAGTAGAAATCACAGTAGTCCACGAAACAACATTTCTGTCACGCATTTGATCAAACAATAGACGTGCTTCGTCTAATAAGTTGAACTTGTCATACATATTAAGTAGAACATTATTTAAAAACACTGCAGGCTCATTCCCATTTGAGTAAAGGTGGTTGTGAATAATCTTGCCTTCTTTGATGGCACCTCTAGAAATACAACATTTGATGAGTTCAGAATAAGTAATGGCATCTGCTCGAATTCCATGATTTTGAAGACAACCCAGAGCGTTAATGGCTTTGGGAAAGTCTCTTTGATTGCAAAACTTGGTAAAATCATCAATCAAAATTGATGAATTCAAAGACAAGGATTGGGTAGGGAGAGAGATTAAGGAGCGCAAAAGGAGTGTTGGATCTAAAGAGTGTCTTCATTGCACTTTGGGGTTCTGCGTGTAACTTAAGTATTTCATTACTGTAGTCAATCTCGGCCGTCGGCGCTTTTCAAGGTATCAGTCAAAAAGCGTGACGATATCCGAGAATACGGTCACCGCGATTCGAACGCGAATATCGGCCGGATTTCCGATATCTCGGCCGCGACGATACGCCCGTATTTAGGGGTAAAAATGATATTTATTATTTTAATCTAACGGTCTCTAATCTTTTAAACGATCCAACGGTCGATATATTAGAATGATAGAAATCTAACGGTCTAATTTGATCTCTTGAAACAGAAACCTAATTTTAACCGTCATCAAACAAAATGAGAAATTCTCTCTTTTTTCTTTCTGTTCTGTAAGAGACCGTAACCTAATTTGAAGTTTTGAACCATCAGTTCTCTTCATCAGTTCCTCTTCTACCATTATTGTTCTCTTCTTACGCGGCGTCACTTAATCTTCCTCAGATCCTCTTCTTTCTGTTCTAACTTCTAACCGAATCTTCTCTCTTCAAGGTAAAAACCCTATCACTTAATCTTCCTAAGTTTCATGGTTATGAATCACTCACTCTCTCTCTCTGTAATTTCTCATTTACAGTAATAATCTTAAAATTTTAGTATATATTTATTTCTTGACTTTTTACAAGGATTTCTTCAGATAGTTAAAAGCTTAGTTTGTGCTCATAAACTATATGTTTGAAATCCTCTTTGAAAAGTTGAAAGTGTTGGTTGGTTTATTATTCAGTATCATGCTAATCAAGAAATGGGTTGTTTAATATTAGAAATGTAAAAATGCTCGCTGGATTATTCTCATTTTGTTCATGATTATTTCTTCAATTCAAAGATAGTGGGTTTCAAGTATGTATAAATGTTCATTCATTGTTGTGCTGTCTTCATGAAAGGGATATTGTTGTTATGTGTAGTGATGCAATCTAGACTTGTTTTGATAGTTTGTCTATATGGTTTGGTCCTTCTCGAATTCTGGAATGGTTAAAATGTTTGTAGGGGAAGAATTTTAGGTCCAGTATGAATGATTGATGGAGGGATAGTTGCCTATGTTTTATGTTCGCAGGCTAGTACAGTCGTCTAGCAGTTCTGTAGTGTTCTTAATCCATTATCAAGATGTGCAAGATAATTGTTCCACATCTGGCATTCCAAAGGATCCATGTTACATTTCCCTCCTGTAGAGTTAGTTCCAGTTGTTAATCCATTGTCATACTAATTTAGGATAGACATCTGAAGGGTAAAGGTTGGCTTCAAAAACAAACTAGACATTAAGAGCAAAATGGCAAGAAATAAAAAGTTGCTCCAAAGTCTCAATATGCTGATTGGAGAATTTGCACATATTCTCAGTGTTTTTTGCAGCAGTAGGAAGCATATTTGTAAACAAATAATCTATAACCCATTTGAGATGATTCTGAGTCCCATGTCAGGTGGTTCCCACCCTCCTCAACATTTGTAGAGGGATTCAGTTCTAAAGTCTTCACTCTTTTCTGTATGTTGTGTCCCTCCATCTTGTTGGGTGGATGATTATAATAAGCATGTGATGCAATTATATGTATCCAATTTAAGATACAATGTACAAACAGTGATCTGAATCAATCATGACAGTCATTTTTTTTTAACTCCTTGTGCACTGTCATGACAATTTGCTACAAGGAAGACAAAAAAATAATATTTTGCTAAACAGTATCTACTGTCACTGTTGTTTGTATCTCTATCTATTGTCACTGTTGTTTGTATAAACTAATTCTATTACCATTACTAATCTATCTTCAACTGTGCTGTTCTTTGAAAGCGGTGTTTATTTTTGTTTTTAAACTTTGAACTTTGAACTTAAAGTATGGTTGTTATTTTTATCTATTTTTCTTTCTTAAATTTTATGTTTATGTATTATATTTGCAATAGCTTTAATATTTACATGTATATAAAATTTGGATAAAAGATTTAATAGTTAGTCCGAGATTTGGTCGATAATCTCCCCGAGATAACGTTGTTAAGGTGTCAAGGACCCGGCCGCGACGAGACCGAGATCCAAGATTGACTACATTGGTGCTGTCCCATTTGTTGGCCCGAAACTTTTCTGGACTCAAATTGACTCGTCTGGAATTGATTTATTTGAATCTAATTATTACACGTGAATCTAACTTATTACATTCGATTCAAAAATTACTAAATACTAATAGAACAAAAGAAAATTTGTAAATCCAGTTATATATATGCTCGAGTGTAAAACAATACCTAACTTAAATAGTTCTGAATCAGATATATAAACCAAATTAGACCTCGAGTAAAAAATAACTAAAAAATAAAATAAAAAATGATCTGACATCTGACTCAGACCGAGTTAGATGTCAAATCAGATTCAAATAGCGAATCAGAACCAAACAAACATGGTGTAGCTCCAAATTTTTACGTGTCATATTTGCATAGAGCTATGTTAATTTTTTTGGTATCGTTTTGATTGTATTAGAATTGTTATGATAATCTTTTATATATCAATCTATTAGTGATGCTCTCGGGACCCCGAAAGGACAAATATTAACAGTAGTTTGCTTTCGTAGAAGTATCATGATAAATTCAAATGGCAGGATGAAGAAATTGTAGCGATTTCAAAGCTTATTTTAGATACAAGTTCAAGTTATACTTTTTTGGGTTTTAAGTTTATCAATTGAAAAGAGAACAGGGTGGTGGATAAATGAGCAAAAATAGCAATGAAGACTGCTAGATCTACTTCAACAATGCCTACTTATATTATGAAATTTTTGTCTTCCTATATAATGGACGAAAACAACGTTGATGATGTCCAACCTTCTGTTGTTCATTTTTTAAGCTCTACTTTTAATTCTGTAACAAGGAAAATTAACTTGTTGGGAGCTATTCCTATATTAACATCGGTAGCTATGATAGGAGCAACCAACAATAATTTTTGTTTTTTATTTTTTTGGTCTTAATAGATGGTGATTAATATATATATATATATATATATATATATATATATATATATATAAGGATAAGTTAAATTTGAATTTTCATGTATTATATTTCCTCCGTTTCTAGAAAGAAGTTACTATTATTTTTTTATTTTAACCTAAAAATGAGTCAAATTGAAAAAATAATATTAATTTTTTTTCAAAAACGAATATAGTACTTTATATTATACCAAACACTTATTTATTCCCTCCAGCATTAACACATTTTGCAAAATCCACTTGCTTTTAAAAGATCATTGCATTCGCAGCCTAATATTTTTCTTCCCCAAACTCTTTAAGACAAACTTTATCTTTATTGCCGAGCCACAAAAGTGGCGTTGCTAGATCCTGGAAACTCTTGCGTACATCGGTACATGGTGACCGCATGTAATTGATATATGTACCTTATCTGCCGCATACAATAATGGGCTTATTGGTAGCACAACTGAACTACCATTTTGATATTATGAACCACATAAATTGACTTAATGATACTTATAATAATACAAAAAAATTAATAGCAATTTTAAGTGATGATGCACGCTTTAAGATCTGTATTTAAGAGTTATTAAGAAGGCCTCGCGCAACCTTTGTTCTAATGACCAGTAGCGTGAGTGTGCATGTGTCCGAGACGTAAGTTAAGTGTGTCCCTTGTTAAAAACTTAATGCGGAAATAAACAAGATTACATACCTCCCGTCATTGCAGACTTAATTAGAAAAAAAAAATAGTAAAATACCGTTAATTAAAGTATTGGAATAAATAATATTATTATAAAAAAAACTGGATTTTTTTTTAAAATGTCAGGTTCGACTGTCACAAAGATTCAAAATTATAACTCCTGAAAAATAAAACTAGAAATTTTAAAATATACCTTATTCGGCTGAAATACTTAAATCCTCTCTTTGGGCGAATTTTCTTATGTGGGTTTCATTTTGGTGTTACATACAGGTTCGACTGAAGATCACAATTACAGGTCAGCCGAACTTGGTTCTTTCCCTTCACTTTCTTAAACACTTAAGCGCCAACAAACAAAAAACGACAAGATATTTCATTCATAAGGTGCGTTTGATGGTATATTTTATGGCATTCCTAATTCTTGCCTCATCCTAATCATCCGTTAAAACCAAAGAAGACAGAAATGCATATTTGAAAGTAAATTTCATGGCATTTTTTCACTTACCTCTTCCCCATCATCCGATAAAATTTACTTGATGGGTGGAACGACATATACAAAACGTTCCAAAGGTCTATTTTCGTCACGTAGTTGCGCACCAATCCACTGATTAATTTGTTTGGAATCTAGGACAAAAGGCATAACCACACAACGGAGGTAATGGACAACCGGGTTGCATCTTGAGACCGATATAATGACGTCTTTGAAAATGTCCAATAACAAGTCTTTTATCCTTTATCTTATCATAGAAAGGTGTTTTGGCGGTGCGAATGAAAGATTCGTACTATATGAAAGCAAATAAACCATGCAATTAAAAGTCTCCGCTATTAAGAACCCACAAACTGGTGTTTGCATCCAATATTCTCTTATAAGGATGAATTCTCCATGTAAACGTCGTTCGAATTTAACAAACTCCTCCAGCACCCCGTCGTCTCCTCTTGACCCTCATCTTATCACTTTCTTTTAAAAGTCACGGTTTTAGCGTAGTGTTTGTAACAACTTATGCATTATATACTTGCATTGATCACCATTGAACTCCGACGTGTTTTCTTCTTCAAAAGGTCCTAGTTGTTCTTGCGTGACATGATAACCACAACTCTCGTGCCTTTCGATGTTATTCATGGTTATAATGTACTCACAAATGATTTCGGATAAGTACTCCAAGTAGTTATCATATATCATATAGGTAGGTTGTCAAAGCTTACAAACTTTTTTATTTAGGGTCTTTCATGTTACCCAACCCATGTACCGTTTTTTTATCCTTTTGCTTGGTTGTTTCCATTTGTTTCGAATGCTACATCTTACCATTTATCATGACGTCTCTTTCAGTATGTTGCTTGGTTGGATCAGGACCATTTTGCTTGGTTGTTTCTATTTTTGAGAAAGATATATCTTATCTTTGAGCTTGACGTCTCTTTGAGTATGTTGTGGTGAGGAAGGACACAAAGGACCACTTTTCTTGAATTTTTGGTTACTTGGTTCACTTTATCCTTAATCTATCACGTTTCCGGAAAAACTTTCACTTTTTCCTTCTTTTTCTCTTTTTTTTTCTCTTTGTACTTTGCATCGTTGTACTCAACGCTGAATGGATCCCTTTGGATACAAATTGCATTGGTAGATTCTTTAACCTTTTTTCGTGACGCTTTATTACTTGGCCTACCTTTTGACTTCTTCTTCTCGGGTTCCAAAATATTATCCTTGGTGTGGATAGAGGATTGGCCTCAAGTTGCTCAATACGATTTTTCTTTGTGCTAAGTTCATTTGTGAGTACATCTCGGCTAAATTTTTTTTCCAAAACTTATCTCTCAAAACTCTTTATTGGGATCTTCGGTAGAGGGAGGGACAAAACTTAATTGCTTCCAAAAGGGATCAATATCCTCAAAAGGTATGATGCCATCCTCGTGCCGAGCTATGTAATAACGACGCAGAATTTCCATAGTTTCTTTCATTCGACAAACACACACTTCATAGGTAAAGCGGTCCAATCTCGGTACAACTTCACTTCAACTACCAATTTCTCAATACACAAATGGGAGACGTTGTAAGTTAATCATAGAGTCGATGATCATCCTTCTAATCATCGTGTTTGAACAAAAAAAAAAATTTGAATTTCGTTTTAACTCTTATAAAATCACTTGGGAAAAATTCATGCATTGCGTCAAACACCGTGAAAAACGTGTCCAAAACCAAAAAGATTCTTCTTCAATCTATGGTGAGCCGAATTTACCATACTTCTAGCTTGGTTGTCGAAATGTTTGTGTTGGTTTGTATACACATACACAAACCTTTCTTTGGTGAGGTTCAAACAATTCATCACTGTTAGTACCTAAAAATTACTTCTAGGCAAAACAATGTACTGTTGAAGTATTTTCTTTAGATTCGGAAATTAAAATCGTACAGGACAAGCCTAAACCACGATAGTAGCCGTTCATTCTGCTTCGGTCATAAGGAGAGTAAATGGGTTTATCTTAGGGGAGGGAAGCAAAGAAAGTTGAAGGAGATAAGTGTGATGAATTGTGTGTAGAGACGTTGAACTATTGAGAAT
>JAJJMC010013993.1:86820-103723 GCA_023531435.1 Papaver californicum | reverse complement strand
ACCCTCTCCTGTAACGCATATAAGCGTATCAAATCAGCTGTTACAGCGTAATTCAACCTTGTAATCAATATTTTGAGCAATGAAATCAACTTTTGAGCAAGTTTTCTTCACCATGGGCTAAGTCTATTTACTGGGATGATGGAGGAGGTTTTTCTCTCAATTTTATGTGGTAAGTCTATTTTTAATTAATTATTTATAATTCTTTTATTATTATTTGCATGGATTTAAATTAGAAAAAAATGGTTTTTATTAAATAGTTGTGTTCTCTTTTGATGGGTCATGCTTAGTTAATTACTCTTGATGTCTCATGCTTAGGATTTACAATTATTCTTTTAGGAAACATATTTTTGGCAAACTTGAATTAAATTGTTAAAAAGAATTACATGATTAATCACATGAATTGTTAGAAATAACTGAATCTTGATTCCTAGTTTTCTCCATATTTTCTAAAAATATTCTCTAGTTTAATTTCCTGATTTTTATTAGTTTAGATTAAGTTTAATATTTTCTAAAATCATTACCTTCACAAGTTCGAGAAACGAACTCTTTATTTACCACTTTCTAAACCACATCAGGTATGCTACCCTATAAAATGGGTGTTCTCCAGTTTCATGTATTGATCTAAAGTATTTTGAAGATGGGGTGTTCCACCAATCAACACCTTAAGGCTAAGGTTTGCTTCTTATATTTTATTCATAATAAAATTTTGTTGTCTTGCACTCTAGGCAACTAGAGTATAAAAAAGAGATGTATTATGTTGGTTAACTCATTACTTGTTTTGTTCCAGATGGTTTCCCCCTCTTCTCTACTGGAAACAAGAGCTTTGATCCTGTGTAAGTGGATTAGTTTTATATTAAGGTTTTTATCGGTACTGCTTTTATAGTATAGATGATTTGTCTTATGTGTTTCTAATAGAGGAGTAAGTACTGTATTTTAAACTTGAAATGCATATGAATGCATTTTATCACATCATGTGTTGAACTTGAATTTCTAGTTTAGAAAGTAATTGAACTGTAAACGACTGTGGGAGGAATAAGCAAATGTACTGTTATGCTTTCCATTTATAAATTTGTAACCTTGCAGTTTGTCATCTTAACTGAATCAGAACTTACAATTCTGTTTCACTTCTTGTCTGTATGATTTTTTGACCACCTTCAATATTTATATGGGGTCAAACTATAAACGACCGTGGGAGGAATAAGCAAATGTTCTGGATTGTTCAATGTTTCTATGGGGTCAAACAGATGAAGAGGTGGTGGCGGGTGATCTGGACCCACCCGTACCCGACCCGTCAAAATGACGGATCAGACCTAACCCTACCCGTCCTACAACGGATTGATGCAGGTGAATACTTCAATCATCTGCCAACTGATGGGTCGAGTACGGGTGGGGTCAAATCCAAACCACACGATCCGATGTGCAGCCCTATGCACAATCACTCAGATCAAGCAAATGAGTTTAGAAAATAATATTTTTGATATAAACAAATTAACACATTAATATAAAAAAATCAAGTAAATGAGTTTAGAAAATAATATTTTCGATATGAACTAATTAACAAATTAATATAAAGAACACACATGAATAATTATAACAAGAACAACAGGTGCATGAATTATGCAAATGTACAACTCTTGGTAAAAGGGCCATTCTTAGCCCTAATGAATTGTGTTGGTGCTTCTGTGGAACAACTTCAGAGGCGTAATCTGACCACACTCTCGGATGTTGGCTACTTCCGTTTCTGTATGAAATCTAATCCTGATGGTGGTAATTCCCTCACAGTTTATTATCAAATTTCCAACAATTATTATTGGGACAACACCTAGAAGAACATAGGCATGCTTTTATTTATGAGTAACTTGTCCCTTGTTTGTTTTTCCCACTTATTTTATCTAACACTTCTATTTGTAGACTCGAGTCACTTGATATTATTAAGAGAAACATGCTCGAGTGATGGGTTACTAGGAGTTGTTGCACACATTATTGGCAACTAGAGATGCTGCAGCCACGAGGTAACTTATTTTTCTGAAAAAACAACTAAATAATCTCATGAGCATTCATGATCTAGGTGATTTTTTTCCTTTGATTTTGAATCTACTTAGTAATTTTAAGTTGATTTTCATTCTTTTTCCTGTTTGGTTGTTGTTTGTTTGTTATTGTGGTTGCTAGTTTTATTTTGAATTCAACATATTCATCTTTTTCTTAGCTAATTTACTAGTTTTGATCTTTTTGTTTTATTTATTTTTTCTTCTCTGTTTTGGATATGTATTTTTTGAAGGAGTTTTAAGTTTGTTCATCCACTTGGTTGTAAGTATGGGCAGTCGCTCAAATCAAGCAAATGAGGTTAGAAAATAGCATTTTTAAGATGAAAAAATTAACATATCAATATAAGGAAACACATCAATAATTATAACAATAACAACAGATGTATGAATTACACACGCACAATCATTTTATTTTTATTTTTATTTTTATTTTTATGTTACCATGTGGATGTTCCCATTTGTATAAACATCTGGAATCTTAATGTTTTTCTCTCCAGTGTTTCTTTTATTTATAGTATAATGCCAATAGAGATAGGTATTTGTTGGTGGGGAAAAGTTACGACATCTTAAATGGCCTTCTCATATCAGGCATTTTTCTGTTGATTTTATCCCATAGAAATGTTTTAGTTTGAGATACTCTTCCTAAGCAAGGTTTGAACAGTATAGCATATTGTCATATTTGTTCACTTCACACTAAGATCATCAACCATCTGTTTGTAGACTGTACTGTAGTCTTAGACATATGATTTTAACTTACAGCTGATTGAGGTTTTACTACTATAACTAACGGGTCAGACTTTTTGGATTTTGCTTCTTTAATGTGTTGTTGAACTTTTTTATGCATTACAAATTTTAAGAACAAACTGTTTATGAGTTTGTGAACTTTGATCAACAGCAATGCCAAAGCTCATGGAGGCGTATCCGTATTTGGTGAAGTGGGTGAACGTACTGTAAACCTATATGTATCTACATGTATATTCTAATCACAATATGAACATACAATAATTATAGCGGAAGCAATAAAAGAGATTGATTTTTGTGTACCTCCAACCATTGCAATTTGAAAGCTTAATCTTGAGTACGCCCCAATTTCTTAGTTCATATGAACTTTGGTTCCAAACCCTCCTTCTCACTTTTTAGATGATGTATTTCTTATGAGATTGAATTTGGTGACCTTAATTCTCATTTCTTGCTATCATTTCCATATACTAACTCTAGCCATCATAGAGTAGTTACATGATAGGATGTAGTGGGTGGTTTTCTAAAGTGGGGAGAGAGTCATGGGGAGTTACCTTGATCAATTGCAACTTCCCACTAAATGGATCACATTCTTTTTCCCTTAACTAATTAATTAATTAATTAAATAAATGAATTATTGAAATGAAAGAGTCTGGAGTAATTAATGAACAAAATATTGCATAATCAAAAGTAACTCTAGTTTATGGTCAGATGAATGAACTATTTTATGTATTAGAAATCTTAAGAACAAACTGTTTAGGACATGTTCAGGTTCGCTACTATTTATTTTTGAAAACCCAACTATCGGATATATAAAACTGGCAGAAAATAAGTAATTTGTTTAACACTGTCGGTTTCCTAAAATCGATCGGTTTGTACCGAACTGAATTGACTAATGGAAGTGCTCGGTTTTGAAATCATAAAACCCGAGGTCTTCGATTTCGGTTCTGGTTGGCTCAACAACCAAACCGGACAGTACCATGTGTAGCCTTAGCGCGAGTTGCTTAATGCGCGATACTTTGAAATGGAAGCTAGACCGAGAACAAACTCCACGAATAGTTCAAGTAAAGTGGTGCCCTCTTGAAGGTTGGGTGAAATTTAATTCTGATGGATGCTCTTTAAGCAATCTAGGAACAACGATATATGGTGTAACATTACCAAACAACAATGCAATCGCACTAGGTTGCTTTGCTGCATTGATAGGGACTGATAACTCGGTAATAGAAGAATTTGGGGCGTGACACATGCGATCAGAATAGCCATGGGTATGGAATGACCATGGCTAGAATCAGTGACGGAGCCATGTAGGGTCTAGAAAGGACAATTGTCCTCCCTAGATTTCCTGAAATCACTCTAATAGGCTTAGGAACTTTTGTTTTTCCATAATTATTCCTCCCTGAATTTCGAAAATATTGACATTTAAGATTAAGATTCTATAAATTTTATGTAAGTTTATAATTTATTTTAAAAACTACTATTATTAAGTTTTAGTAGTATAAGATTTTCATATAAATATCAAAACTTTATTATAAAAAACACTCAAAAAATTTCGACCAGCCTTCGTCCGCCATTTTGCATATTAAATTTACCTTTCACTGTTTATACTGTTTATACTTGTCCTCCCAACCCAATAAACTTGGCTTCGTCGCTGGTTTGAATACAATTCAACCAATGATTTGCTGACAATGAAAAATAAAGAGTTCGTGAAAACATTAAGTCGGTACTCTTACATCTATGGGGATGTTAAATCATTTATTGGTCAAGTGGGAAGTTGAAATAAATTCGCGCCATGTGTGGAATGAAACACTTAATTTTCTGAAGAGGGCAGGATAAAATTATCTTATCCACGTATAGATTCATATGATATTATCTCTTTTCTTTGCTCAAATTTTTTTTTCTGGAGGTTCAGGTTTATGCCCTTTTCCTCTTCTATTTTTTCTTTTCTAATTTGAATAAATTCTCCGTGTGAATTTGCATTAAAGAAAAGGATAGTCAAAGTACAAGAAGAGATTTAACTTCCAAAATAAGGTGAATACAGGTTTTGATCTTCAGTTGAAAGCCAGGTGTTTCTCTCCTTCCATAGGACCAAATGATTGCATACAGTAAGATATTGTATATCTTTTTATTCATTTATGCATTAAAAGATTTCAAAAGAGTTGATAAAATAAAACTAAATTTCTATACCCACACTACAAAAAGGGCCACCAAAGCCCACTTTACATAGGGTCTTTAAGTTAGAAAAAATTAAAAATGTTGTATTTTTTCAAAAAAAACATGTATGTTACTGAGGTCTGCCTACAACAATAATAATTTAAGATTAAAAATGTGTGTTTTATAAGAAAATTTATGTATTTTACTGATGTCTTCCTACAACAATAATAACATTTTCATACTTTAATTTTTTATTTTTTTTTTTACTTCATCCGTCAAATAATAGATGTCCTTTTCATTTTAAATTTTATTTTATCCACTAATAGGTGACCTATATCATTCAACTAGGATATATTTTTAAAATTACCCTTTAATTTCTTATTCGTATAAGAAATATGTATAATCTAATAGTCATGTTTATATTCGTTACGTACGTGTTTTAAAATAATCTTCAATGATATAAAGTTTACGAATATCCGTGACATAGTTTAAGAGATATATCATTTCTAAATTTTACTAATTATTATCTATAAGGGTATGATTGAGAAAATACTCAAAAATACTTTTCTCTCCTTATTGCCTTAAGAATTGTGCAATCTTAGTATTACCTAATATAATACTCTCTCCGTTTCAGCAAAAGTGTTACTATCACTTTTGCTAAAACGAAGATAGTATATTATTTAGATTTTCCAATTCATTATTAATATTCTCTACAAATCACTACTAATCTATAATCCGACGCATTAATCCATATAAAATTAGTTTTGGAGTTGTTTATTTTCATCATACATCCAAAGAATTAAAATGGTCAAATTATTTATACTGCAATCTTACCGTAACCTTACTGCCAAATGATGCGTTTATAAAGTTCGACAACCTTTACATTCGAAACAAATCCCATTTATTCGTATTCAATATTACGAATCAAGGACTCGGATCTAAAGCCAATGAGTTTACATAGATATATATCATATACTACCTCCGTTTCAATAAAAGTGTTACTATCACTTTTTTATTTTGACCTATTTTTCTGCAAAAATGAAAAAAATGATAGTAACACTTTTAATGAAATAGATGGAGTATTTTTTATGTCACATAGGGCCACTGGAAACTTAGGACCATCCTTGGTGATAGAAAAATAGACCAAAATGAAAAAGTGATAATAACACTTTTGCTGAAACGGAGGGAGTAGGGCTGCACATACCCGACCCGCACCCGCCAGTTTTGACCCGACCGCACCGATCCGCCGATACACCGGTCGGGTGCGGGTGATAATTTTCTTTACCCGCCTTATGGGGTGTCGGATGCGGGTGACACCTTCTCTCACCCTAAGTTGTAGGATTTAAATCACATAATATAAAATCAGATTGAGAAGATTTAATTCAATTTCGTTGATTTACCTTTCTCGACTTTCCTGAGATCAGTTAGCCTTACCATCATCATCAATTTCTATTAAATCCTAATTCCATATCAATTTGGGGAAGAGCAGGGACCCTAATTCTTAAATTCCATCTCAATTCATCTCAAATTAGCTTCAGAATCCCAATTCAATAACAACCCTAGTTTTCTTCTTCTATCAACAACTTAATATCCCTCTCAATTTCATAAAGACTCAAAATCAATTCGAAACCCAAAATTTGATTTCATCCAGAAACCCTAGCTAATTCCTCAATTCAAGTTTTTCTCAAAAATTTAATCTTCTAACCAGCATAATCATCTTCTTCTACATACTATGTACCTAAAATCCATCTTCAATTGTTCGATTTCATAATCAATATCACTCCACAAAAAACCCTAATTTATCTCCTTTCTAAAAAATCATGGGAGAAAGTGTAGATGCTTGAACGAGGAACCAGTTGATGCCTAGGGAGAAAAATCATATATCTGGCGGAAGAGTTGAGGCTCATTTGTGAAGATTAAGGGGTTTGCAGGGTTCTTGAGAGAAATAAGGAACATGGTTTGTCTTGAATTTAATCTTACCGCGGAGAACAAAGTTTGAAGGTGAAGAATTATAACAACAGGTGAGAACTTGTGCTATTGAAGTTGTTCGTGTGAGGAAATGGTGATTTTAAGCAATTAAGAAGATGGCGGAATCGCTGTGAGTATTTGAGCTTGAAATGAGAGAAATTACAAAGAAGTTGAAGATGGGTTTTAGCCGAGAAACCAAGCAAAAAGACGGAGTTGATGAAATCTGACAGGTGATCCGCACCCGATCCGTCGAAATGGCGGATCAGACCCGATCCGACCCGTTCTACGGCGGATTGGATGTGGATGAATATTTTAGTCACCTGCCAACTGACGGGTCGGATGTGGGTGGGGCCAAACCCAACATTCTGACCCGATATGCAGCCTTAGGAGGGAGTATTTTTTATGTCACATTGGGCCACTGGAAACTTAGGACCATCCTAGGTGATAAAATTAATGGTCGATTTTTTGAAAAGAAAGATGTCTAATTTGTGTTGCCACGTATATATAACTACCATCGGAGAAGGTCTAAATGTAAATAGCTCGTATAACAAAATGTGAAGCATTTGTTAGAATGCCAATTTGGACTCATGAATAATCAATTTGTTTCGATGGTATCATATCTTCACCATCTTTTTCTTATTCAAGTATCCTCATTCCCAAGACCAATTGCCTTCCATAAATTTTTGCATCAAAACAAAAATTAGGCTTAAACACTTGGAATTTGCTCTTTTCAGATATGGTGCCTTTGGCTCAGGGCATTATTGGTGTCTCGGATAAGCTTTGCAGAATGTTTCACCTAAAAAAATTATTCAATCCCCATTGAACTGTTGGCTTTTTATTGGTTGATCTTGGAGACTGAAATTTGTTGGTCTACCTGTGTGGAAATATTAATAACTAGTTGCTAAGTCCTCATTTCTGAACCTCACTCAGTGCTCTGCTAGTCTCATGGGTGGGGTCTTTTGGAGGGGGTACTAATGGAGTTTGTTCATGCGTTGATTGAGCTTGTGTATGTCACTTTTTGTGCTGCTGATTGCATTCTGGTGGGGGTTGAGTCATTTGACGCGTTCCCATTGTGGTGCATTTCCTACGCACTTTACTTTGCAGCGTATCCGATTACCTCTGTGCAAGCTTTTATCCAGGCACCCTAATCACCATCAAACGAAGAATTATCTGACCAGATGTGTATTTATTTCTTGGGAGATAAACTTTGATAACACACCACATCACCACCGACTAAGTAGCCAGCAAATTTCTCTCACTTTTTAGTAATTATTATCATTTTTATTTGTTTAATCGTTAAAAAATTTGATGCTGATAAATTCCGAACTCAGGTTATTGGTTTCATCACCAGATAACTTTACCGAGTTTCGAACTCAGTCATTTTTCATGGTCTTATTGTTTAACATGTGAACTCAATTTTCAAAAGCTAAGGAAGAAAGAAAATGTAGTTTGATGAAGTAAAATCTCTAGGTCGGTATCACTTTTTTCTTGATAAAATCTTCTCTTGTTCCCACCTCCCACTTTGTCTCCTTAATCAACTACCCCTTCTATCCTTATTATATCCCTCTTTTTGTACCTTTCTTAAACCCCCTGTTGCACTATCAATTATTCCTACAAATGCATGAAAACATCACATTTAGTAGGGGAAACTAGTTACTATCACAATTCACACAAAGCTAAGCCATGGACTGGTTTTCATGGTTATCAAAATCCAACTTGGAGTCGTCGCTCGTCTATGAATATGGATTAGTATTTGCAGATAATGAGCTTGAAGAGGAAGACATAACTTACTTCAACCATGAATTCCTTCAGAGTATGGGAATCTCCATAGCGAAACACAGGCTAGAGATAATCAAACTCGCTAAGAAAGAACGACGTATTGGGAAAAACCCAAATGCTATTTCAGTTACAAAAATTGTCAGTATGGTCAAGAAGGCGAAAAGGTTTGTGGTTAAGTATATTCAAACAATGGCTCATGGTGATCGGAATCCGGCAGCGCTTGTTATCGTGCCGCCAAGACCAAGTAGTAGTTTTGGTTCAGGATGGAGAAGAGCTATGTTACTGAAGAGGAGCCGTACTACTACTAGTACGAACAATAATCATAGTAAGAGGTTGATGATGCTGAAACAGGGAAGGTCTCCATCTTTGATGCTCACACATGGGATTATGAGTCCTAATGTTGCAAAAGCTGCATATCCGTATTCTCGCAGTACTGGAGCAAGTCCTTCAACAGCTGCATATCTATATCCTATTAGCACTGGAGCAAGTCCTTCAGTGTTTTATGACGTGCGCAGTGAAGATATGCATCAGGAAGTTAACGACGGCGATGACGACGATGATGCCTATTGGGCATCTGCCACTAGCTTTCAAGAGATCAAATGGGATTCAATGTTTCAGGGTTTAAAACCCACATGAATAACAGTAACAGTGCATTTTAAAAAAAAAAACTTTTTGTAATTCTGAGAGATTACGGTATAATTTTCAATACTGTGGCGGGTCAATTTTTGAAGGAAAATCAAACAAAACCTGCTCTGCTTTGGCATAAACTTTAGTGGGTGTTGATTGCTTTTTGTCGAGATATTCAAGCTGTGGTGTGCTTCTAGCTGTATGCATTTATGCTTTTTGTGTGTGCTCTTTTGATTTTTGATGGCCCTTGGTGGACATTATGTTGGAGATTATGTTGACTTATGATTCAGGAGCGCAATTGATGGGTTCAGCCATTCATTTATTGAGTTTGAGGGTAGTCAGTGACCAGTGCATTATTTTTATGGCAGAAAAGTTTATCCATCAATGTATGTACTACCTCCGTCCCAAGAAAAGTGATCTTTTACTTTTTTTCTTTTTGGAACTGAGGGAGTATTTTGCTTTGAGTATTTTGCTTAATTAAACTTCTATGCTTTTCGAAAAACAGCCAAGATTTTGAGTGAGATTTCTGTTTGTGTCAGTAAGTTTAACTGGCAATATATACATGACAATTCAACGAAGAAGCTGCTACAAAATAGTGTTACATGGATAGCTACATTGTACAGGCTAGGGAGAGAGAGAAGAATGACACAAAGATTGATTCCATTTACTAACAGATAAAGAAATTGTACATAAGTGTTTTAACTTTGAAAGGGCTGGTTAGGATATGGATCTGGAAACGGTAGAACTTCTCCTATTTGTAGTTGTTTGTCTTCAGATTCAACTTCTCTGATGTTTTGAACAACTTCATTGACTGTACCTGATAGATGCTGGGTGTGGTCCTCCACAAGTTTCATGAACGTTTGGAGCTGCTCTCGACAAGCTGCTAACCTTCGATTTGCTCGATTTAATTCAGAAGAAAGCTCTTGAATTCTCTTGTCTTTCTCGTCCTACATTAATCAAGTAATTCAATAAAATGATTCAAATTTAAAGCAAATATAGAGAGAATGCAGCGAATCCTGGGAACATAAAGATGATATAAGCACCCACAGGCGGAACACACTATACAAAGACACAGTCCTCGATGCAACAGTTCTAAGTTAATTAAAGACTGAATGTCTCATAAAAAGTTTAATGATAAAAAAAACCTAGTCAGCATTTGAAAATCATATCAAAGCATATAACAGGTATCGTTCATCATTTGAACAGCAAACTAAATGACTGAACATATTCTCTCTATTTTCTCCTTTACTGACCCTCAAGCCTTGTGGATAAGCGATAAGCCTAACTATAGAGTTCACTGGATTATAACCAAAGATTACCCATACATTTATCTGCAATGCTTCAACATATGCTGAAGTACGCAATCTCGTTTTGGAAAATTCAGCCCAAAAAATATTTTAGATCTCGTACTCGCTTTACGAGAACAATAATGTCTATAAGATAGTATATACCTCCCCAAATCAAGCTTCAAAAATGCTTTATGGACCGAAAAAAGCAAACCCCGCCAAAACCGACAGACACAATAAAGTGCCCCCCTGCTAGCTTCAGGAGGCGGGGCGGGTTCCACCAATCAAATTTGTGATGGTCGATTTTTGTGGTGTTTGGTTTTCTCGGTCCGTTTAGAATTGTTGATCAAGCTTTGCCATCAAGAGAAACATTCTAACATCGACTCTTAATATAGCAAAACACTGTAAATAGATCCCTACAAGCAAGTTAGTAGCAACCTTGTGCCACCCTTGAATATGCTACATTGAGCCTCTAAACATCAAAGTCGGTTCCATTTACAAAACTTGAATGGAAAAGAAACTCTGACTTCATCTGGTGATAAGCTAAGACACATGACAAAACCATGACATCTGAAACAGAAGACGTAAATAATGCTAGTAAATGTGGGAGTTCTAACACTAAAATAAGCATGAAAACTTACAACAAGGGAAACAGGGGAAGTATCTCTCTTTAGCCACGCATAGGTAGGCACGAGAAGCTGTCTCAAGGAACTATTATCACACAAAGACATCCAGTGTTTCTTATAAATAGGAGGTTGTAAAGTTGATGTTTGTGACTGAGAATGATGATTTCCCTGCTTGGTAGCTAAAACAAGTATAAGTCTTATTTCTTGTGTGGAGTAATATATTTCAAGACTCTGATTCAACTGAGCCATGAAACAGGAATTTGGAACAATACGAAACATCCACTAATATTCTAATCTTGTACGTACGTATGTACGTACGTCCAAGGTTCCTATGTAAACAGATGCACAAGCGTATTCAAAGAGATTTCCAGACAGACACATTCACTAAGAAGCAACATCCTTGGTTAAAAAACACAGTTGAGTGAGGAAATCCCTAGAAATCAATCATGACGTAATACAGGGGATAACGAATGCACCTGAAATCCCTATATCATCAATAATTAACAAGTAGGATTAAATGTTGGTACTTCTAACAATACAAATTTAATAAGTTCTTCCGCATTCGTCCGGTAGGCTTAAGGAAAATAAAGCAAGAAATGTAGTGACACGCCCCACCTTGCATTCCCAGTATGACATTTTTGCCTCAATGATTGCAAGTGCATGCCAAGGAAGGTCTTATAATACTTACTGCATGATGAAACATCATATGTACTACCTAGCTCCATAACCTTTATGTAAATGTACTCTACATTTTTTTATGGACTGAATCTGCAAGCCCTCTCTATACATTGTCTTTAAGGAAACCACTATATGTTTTCTAAACTTAGAAATGTCTAAGACGGAATAACAAGGTGGAAAGAAGACTATTCAAATGCCAGACAATATCATCCATG
The DNA here is from genome assembly GCA_023531435.1 of Papaver californicum. NCBI lineage: Eukaryota > Viridiplantae > Streptophyta > Magnoliopsida > Ranunculales > Papaveraceae > Papaver > Papaver californicum. The sequence continues at coordinate 91,610 of JAJJMC010013993.1, read as the reverse complement.
CAAGTCACATATTTAGGAAAACAAAGAGCAGAGCATCGCTAACAAAATCATGGAGAGAACTAACCGGAGTTGGACGCTCCTTGACACCGGTACTGATAACCAGCGGATGACTGTGGTCTTTTACGAACTTAGTAACAATCCATTTCCCCACCTTTTCCCGCTTTACCAGAAGCATCGCCATGCAACCTTCTCGCTTGCTCTCCCTATTCCTAATCCTCACCCTCCCAATTTTTCGACTATTAAGATTAAATCCCTCCTTATTGCAAGCAAGCCGCCGAGATATAATTGAACCATCACGCTCAGAACGTCGAGATGAAACAATGCGCGTTACAAACCCTATCCGTCTAGCATATTCATCATAGAAAGCTTTAGCAGCATCCGGGGAATCAAACACCATACCCTCACATGGCTCTTGATTTGCATCACCTTCACAAACAATAGAATCCCCTCCAGCAGAACTCTCTGTCGTGACCACTACCTCACCACCATGAAACTCCAATTCCACTGTCCACAAACACTATCAGTTATCATTCACATCAACCGGAAAACTGATTTTTACTTTGACAGATTCATGCAAAAATTCAACAACCCATTTCCTCAAATTACTACCATGAAATCAAACCACTACAAAAAATAAAAAATTTAAAAATTTAACAAATTAAAAAATTAAAAATTAAAACTTTGACTACAGTTTTCAAAACCCATATCGAAAATAATCAAAGCAACCAGAATAAACTTCCCCCAAACCCATTCTCTCTGAAAAAGTCCTGTGAGGGTTTAACATACAAAAATCAGAGTTCAGATTGTACTAATCAACTCTTAGTATAGATTTGAAAACCCATTCATGCAGATAAAACTAAATAAAATCTTTCGTTTCTAATTTCTACTACCTTAACCAATTTATCAAACAAAAATCTTTGCATGTTATTAGGTATAGTTTTCGTCTTCCAAAAATCAAATTATTTTTGGGTACCAGAAAAAAATTTAAGCAAAACCCAGAATTTAAAGATGGAGAAGGAATTGAAACTTACTCGTCCGAGTTTGAGATAGAGGAGGAACTGACAGAGGGAGAAGAAAGGTAGGTTTGAAGAAGTGAATTCAGAAACCTAAAATAATATAAAATGAAAAAGAATTTTTTTTTTGAAAAGGCCGTATTTAGGTTTTGGATTTCAATCCATAGCCCAAGATAATTAGTACCCGACCATTTCTTTTGGGATTTGGAAAATTTTGGGGTGTTGGAATAGGACCAAAATCCGAACCAGAATTATAGTTGTTGGCTTGTTGCATACATACGGTTCCAAAAACAGCTCTATCTTGTCTCGATAGAAAAAAAATAAACTATGTTTGAATACCAATTCAAAATTATTTTTAATAAACTATGTTTGAATACCAATTCAAAATTATTTTTCAATTTAATTAAGTTAAAAAATTTAAAATTTATTTAGGAATAAAATTTATTATTAGTATAAAGTAAATTGTACATGATTTATAATTTTGAGTTGATTTCTGCTTCTAGTATTTGAATACCATATTAATTCTGGATCTCCATATTTGGTTTCTCTATTTGCCCATTGAATTGCAGTGATAAAGGGTTATTGCTTTTGCCTTGATTATTGTGTTTGTTTCTATATGGAAGACAAGCCATAAAGGGTAAAAAAAACAACAACCAGATATTGGGAGGCCATAGTTTAAACATGGGTAGGGAGGTATTCATAACCTACTAAATGTGAATATTTCATCCAAATTACTATAAGCATTTTGAATGCGATTAACAGGATATATATATAAGACGAGATAGAGGGTCACCTTCAAAAAAAGATAAGGAATTTGTTTCTGCCGAATTTTTTATGGACAAAAAATAACCAAAAATCATAATAAAAGATAGACGAAAATGAAGATAACACAAAAGTTTTAACGGGATTCGGTCATGATTAGCCTACATCCACGGGTAATGAAGTTGGAGTTTTTATTCATATCTGAGTTATAGTTGAGAATGAAGCAGAGGAAGCCTCCATCGCGCCAAAAGTCCCCCTCTTCTTCACTCTAAAATTGTATTTATAGGATAAAAAGATGATACTTATTAAAATATCCTTCGCCACATGTCATCAAGGTTCACCACGTGTCGATGGAGATTCTTCTAGGTCTTATTGTCCTTATCTTCAAAATGACCTCTATCCAAAAGTTGGTGCGGGATTGACTTGGTCTATCGGAATTGACTTGGTGCATCAGGATTGATGACGTCACTTCGGGAAAATGATGACGTCGCTTCGGTCCAAGTTGGAGTTCGGAATTGATGACGTCACTTTGGGAAATGATGACGTTGCTTCGGTCCAAGTTGGGGTTCGGAATTGATGACGTCACTTCACGAAATGGTGACATCATTTCGAGATTGGGACGTGATTAATGACGTCGTTTCGGGATCGGAACGTAATTGATGACGTCGCTTCGGGACGTGATGACGTCACTTCGGACGAACATCATTTTGTCCCCAACAGGATCAGGCATCGGGTCATCAATACCGTTTGAACTTCATCATCCCAGAAGATTCAGCCACTTCAAAACAAATAAGCATTTGTGAAGAGAGCTTCTTTGGAGTAGACAATCAGGAATTTGAAACTTCTCTATGCCATTCGTAACAAGATGACCTTGCAGTCTGATCTTGTTTCTGCACCAACTACCCGCTCAGTGTAAATATATATGGAAAGATGATCTTGTAGCACTACAACAGCCTTGCAGTATAAGAATCAGTTTTTTGCCTAATAAATACTCCCTTCGTCCTAAATTAGTTGTCATATTTGTGTGGCAATATATCTTGTTTCTGCTGCAGTTTGATTTATTGCCCCAATTCTATTCTGAGGCAGAAACAAAGATTTATCCTTTTTGATCATCTTCTGAAGAGTGGGTTGTTTTTGTAACATGATTCTATTTTTTGTGTTTTCTTTTCTTTCCCCAGTATCCATAAACCCTGCTAGCTGGGGTTCTTCAATACATTGCAATCAAGTGGTTCTACTTTTGCCTGTAATGGAACGTAGTAATCGTTGCTTTTAGTTTAGTCTTTTTCTTTTGCAGGTATGCTGATTTTATGAAGTCAGTGTTTTAGTTTTTTCTTCATTGTTTCTTGCAATAAAAAATTGGCATGCAGTTATGGACGATTTTCCTTTATCCGCCAAATTCACCTGGAGGATTCAAAGGGTTTCTGGATTGAATCACTACAAACATTTCTCACCAGTATTCACGATAGGTTATTGTAAATGATATGCCAAACAACTCTGTGACCAAACCCCTTTTCTGCAGTACAACTATTTCTATGTTACAATTTCTGCTTTAATGGATGCATACTAATCTTGATATCATATTGCGGTAGGCGATTGCTGGCTTTTCGTAGGGGAAGCAATTGTGGATGATAACTTATCGGTCTATGTGGTTGCTGTCGAGTGTACCAACTCCCGATATGCAAAATTCAGTTTGGCTGTTGTTGGTCAAACCAATAACACATTCAAGAAAGGTACGTAGTAATGGATAAGCATCCATGTAAAGGCTCTAATTCATGTGTATTTTTATATATGGATACAAAAGACCAGATGTTTCATTTCACGAAAGAGGAAAGAGTGATTGGGGTTTTGATGACTTTATACTGTTCAAAAGAGTGATTGTGTTCGTTTTTGAAACAAGATCCTATTGAGGTTGGTTGCTTGTTGTTCCCTAATCAATAATTTATACATAAATTAGCTAGCCTCGATATATTATGAACAAATTAGTTTACTGTTGGTTTTTGTTGATTTTGTGATTCAGGAGTTGATCATCATATCCGTTGAGGAGAGGGATCCAGTTATGATTAATGATAGAAATGATGAATTTGAGAAAACTCTCAATTGTATTCAGTGAAGAACAATCTTTTTTATTTTTTGTAATACCCCAATTCGGCAGGTAGGGTTTGCCGTATGGAATATAGGTAGTGATTTGTCCTTTCCTAACACCGAGGTCTTTTCAGCACAACTGGCTTAGAGTTGGTAAAAAACTCTGCAGTTAAGCGTGCTCGGGCGGGAGTAATCCAGGGATGGGTGACCTCCTGGGAAGTTACTGCTGGATAACCGCAGCGGTGCGCGTTGAAAACCCCACATTGCTGGATAACTGCAGTGGCTAAGTGGGGACAATATCGGTGGAAGGTCGGGTCATTACAAATGGTATCAGAGCCGACGACGGTCACCTGCCAAGGATGAGAGAGTACGCTGGACGGGGTGTTCCAGGTATTGGTCTCATAGGTGGTAGGGAACGTCGGAGATCTGGGCTTGTATATATTCCGGAGCCGAGGACGACTCCAATTTAAGAAGGTCAATTCGGCAGGTAGGGTTTGCCGTATGGAATATAGGTAGTGATTTGTCCCTTCCTAACACCGAGGCCTTTTCAGCACAACTGGCTCAGAGTTGGCAAAAAACTCTGCAGTTAAGCGTGCTCGGGCGGGAGTAATCCAGGGATGGGTGACCTCCTGGGAAGTTGCTGCTAGATAACCGCAGCGGTGCGCGTTGAAAACCCCACACTGCTGGATAATTGCAGTGGCTAAGTGGGGACAAAATGCCTTCAACTTAATCACCACCGTCATCAACCTAATCACTATTGCCTTCAACTTCAATCATCGGGTTTTTCTTTGTCAATGAAGATTTCCTATCTAGGGTTTCAAATTGGGTGAATTTCATTGTGGATTTTGTAATTGTATATTTCATTCTACAATTGCCCAATTTGTGGATACAATTACAAAACCTATATTGAATCACGACTGAACCATTGAAGTC